>CM059186.1:182694607-182721750 GCA_030323885.1 Branchipolynoe longqiensis
GGCAGGGCAGGCCATGGCAGGGCAGGGCATGGCAGGGCATGGCAGGGCAGGGAAGGGCATCGGATGGGAGCGGGAGGGAATGGTAGCGAGAGCAGGGTGGGAGGTTGATGGAGAGTGAATAAGAGGGAAGGAGAGGGCAGGAGAATGAAGGATGGAAGGAGAGGAAATGAGAGGGAAGGAGAGGGAAGGAAAGGGAAGAAGAGGGAAGGAGTGTGAAGGAGAGGGCAGGAGTGGACAGGAGAATGAAGGAGAGGGAAGGAGAGGGAAGGAGATGGAAGAAGGAAGGAGAGGGAATGATAGGGAAGGAGAGGGAAGGAGAAGGAAGGAGAAGGTAGGAGAAGGAATGAGAGGGCAGGAGAAGGAAGGAGAGGGAGTGCGAGGATATGAAAGGGGAGTGAGGGATTGAGAGGAGAGAAGAGGAGAGGAGAGGAGAGGAGAGGAGAGGAAAGGAGAGGAGAGGAAAGGAGAGGAAAGGAGAGGGGAGGGGAGGAGAGGAGAGGAGAAAAGAGAAGAGAAGTGGAGAGGAGAGGAGAGGAGAGAGGAGAGAGGAGAGAGGAGATAGGAGAGGGTGAGGAGCAGGGAAACGGAGGGGAGATATGGAAGAAAGGGGGCAGAGGGAACATAGGGCGAAGTGGGGTGTGCGAGTTGAAGAAGGGCGATGCTGTGAGGGACAGTGAGAAGACGAAGAAGACGAAGAAGACGAAGAAGACGAAGAAGACGAAGAAGACGGAGAAGACGGAGACGACGGACATGACGGACAAGACAGATATAGCGGATGTCTTCCTTCCATCTTTGACCATAATTTGATGTGCCCCCAAGTGTTAATATTAGATAATCGGCGTGCTGGCGGAACAATACGGCCCGCTGTACACTGAATCTGTACAGCCGACTCGAGTAGCGGTGCTCGGATCCTGACCCTCATCCGCATCCGCAACCGACCCTCCACTCCCAACTCCCCCCTCCACCCCACCCCACCACACCAACACATGCACACACACACACGCACACACATACACGGGGGTTCTGTTTACATATCCCCAGTGCGGCCACACAAGGCCGCCTTCATTATACCCAGCTCGGTCCCCACCAACGTATGCCAGGCCCCTCCCTGCCAGATCTGGATCAATTTGGCCGTATTAAGCGGCCGCGTCTGGTGGCTATTTGACCGGCAGCCTCCCCGAGTTTGCGCCGTTATGGGCTGATGGATGGCCGCCCTCTTCCCCGGGCCACGGCACGTGCATGGCCACAGTGCTTAGAGCCCAATGAGTGAGAGTGTATGTGTGTGTGAGTGTGTGTGAGAGTGTGAGTGAGTGTGTGTGAGTGTGTGTGAGTGTGTGTGTGAGTGTGTGTGAGTGTGTGTGTGAGTGTGTGTGAGTGTGTGAGTGAGTGAGTGTGTGTGAGTGTGTGTGTGTGAGTGTGTGTGAGTGTGTATGAGTGCGTGTGTATGAGTGTGTGTGAGTGTTTGTGAGTGCGTGAGTGCGTGTGTGTGAGTGTGTGAGTGAGTGTGTGTGAGTGTGTGTGAGTGTGAGAGTGTGTGTGAGTGTGTGTGAGTGAGTGTGAGTGTGTGTGAGTGTTGAGTGAGTGTTGGTGAGTGTGTGTGAGTGAGTGTTGGTGAGTGAATGTGAGTGAGTGTTGGTGAGTGAGTGTTGCTGAGTGTGTGAGTGAGTGAGTGCGTGTGTGTGTCAGTGTGTGTCAGTGTATGTGAGTGAGTGTGTGACTGAGTATGTGAGTGAGTGTGAGTGAGTGTGTATGAGCGCGTGTGAGTGTGGATGAGTGTGTGTGAGTGAGTGTATGAGTGAGAGTGTGAGTGGATGAGTGTTTCCGTGTCTGTGCGTGTGTCTGTGTGCGTGTATGTTCATATATGTGCGTGAGTATAGAGGGTAATGGGTGTGTGGATGGTTGGTTGGTTGGTTGTTGGTGTTTTTGTTTGTTTGTTTGTTGTTTTACGTCCTGGCAACATCAACGGTAATATCAGGATTGGTACCGACTTGTGGCAATGCAAACTCTTGGTGACTCAATAGTTCTGCCCCAGTGGGACACCAGGCCGCCAGCACCATGACCCGATATCCCACTGTCACATTATCTTGACATTGAGCCAACCAATCCTTGCCCTATCCTAATAATGCCGAGCGCCAGGCTGAGAAGTAACATGTATCAATATTAAAGTAATCGCCTTGACTGGACCTGGAATCGAACTCCCAACCTTCCACACGAGAAGCTTGCGCTCCGATGTGTGAGTGTGTGTGCTACTGTCTGTGCGTGTGCCTGCATGCGTGCGCATGTGCCTGAATGCGTGTGCGTGTGTGAGTTTGTGCGTGTCCGTGTGTATACAGGGTAATGGGTGTGTGCCGGTGTGTGTGTGTGTGTGTGTGGCGACGAGCAGGCTTAAACCCACATAGAAACCTCTGAGAAACAACATTTGGGGCAAAATGTAGTCAGGACAATTGCAATTTGACGCTTATAAACAACGACTCGATTCAATTCGCTCGACCAAACAGTCCACCGAGGCCAGTTTGAAGTGTTCCGTCCGCCTTGTCCGTAGCCATGGACGACCTGGAGCAGGGCCTCTACCGAGAGCATACTGGGCCACTGCCGGGCCTCTGCTGGGTCTTTGGCAGGCCCATAGCGGGCCACTGCCAGGCCTCTGCTGGGTCTCTAACGGGCCCCTGCCGGGCTCACTGCCGGGCCTCTGCCAGGTTTCTGTCGGGCCTCTGCCGGGCCCCTACCGGGCCACTGCCGGGCCTCTGCCGGGTTTCTCCCGGGACACTACCGGGTCACTGCCGGGCCTCTGCTGGGTTTCTGCCCGGCCACTGCCGGGCCTCTACTGGGTTTCTTCCCGGGCCCATACCGTGTCTCTGCCCGGCCCCTACCGGGTCTCTGCCGGGCCCCTACCGGGTCTCTGCCGGGCCCCTACCGGGTCTCTGCCGGGGCCCTACCGGGTCTCTGCCAGGTCCCTACTGGGCCACTGTTGGGCCACTGTTGGGCCCCTACCGGGTCTCTGCCGGGGCCCTACCGGGTCTCTGCCGGGGCCCTACCGGGTCTCTGGCGGGGCCCTACCGGGTCTCTGCCGGGGCCCTACCGGGTCTCTGCCGGGGCCCTACCGGGTCTCTGCCGGGCCCTGCCGGGCCACTGTTGGGCCCCTATCGGGCCACTGCCGGGCCCCAACCGGGCCTCTGCTGGTTGGCTGCCGAGCCTCTACAGAGCCACTGCCGGGCATCTGCTGGGTCGCTGCCGGGTCGCTGCCGGGTCGCTGCCATGCCCTTTCCGGGCCAATGCCGGGAATCGTGGTCAGGGCATGTAGCTGGCTGGCTATTTGGGGTTCGATCGGGTGAAAGAGGGGATAGAAGAAAACTGTTGCACGCTCCAGTAGATTATGTGCCGGGTCGGAGTGGAAAGGGATGGAAAAGGGGAAGGTAAAGTAGGGGACACGAGAGAGGACTGGAGAGGGGAAGGGATGTGAGAGGGGAAGGGGTGTGGGAGAGGAGAGGAGGGAGAGAGGGAGGGAAGAGATACTGGAAAAGATAAGAGGAGAGGAAAAGGGAGGAGAGGAGAGAAGAGGAGTGATTGATTGATTGATTGGTGGTTGCTTTACGCCGTTTCGGCAGCATAGGCCATATTCACGGTGAGAAATGTTTGTTTTTTGTTCAAACCATCGCTTTTACATGTAAAAGCAGACAATCAATTATGTGCCAATAGACACTAATTAAATTAGAAAGCTCACAATCATATATCTGTGGTCAAGGGAAACAAATTCCCATAGAAAAAGAAAAGTTTCATTAATAATTAATAGAATCCATTTAGTAAACTATATAAGGTGGTACAGTCCAGCTGCCCTCAAAAAGGCTAAAATGTTTTCCTGTTTTACCTTAGTAAAAAGGTCATGCATACTGTCTGCAGTGTAGAACCGTTGGCGCAGGGCCAAAAAAATCAATGCAACTTAGTAAAATGTGTTTGAGTGTCAGTGGGGACTGACACCCAATACATTCAGGGGGAGGTTCCCCCTTGAGCAGAAAAGCATGTGTAAGCCATGAATGGCCAACACGGCAGCGGCTAAGGACCACTTGGTCCCGCCGACCTCCCGCATGAGTCTGTGGTGGCTTTCCCACAGATGGTTCAATTTCTTTAAGTTTATTCATGTTTTCATCCCACTCATGTTGCCATTTGGATTTTATGTGGGTGGCTATTAGTGGTTTCAGATCAGAGTGAGGGATCAGACACGGTTCAAGATCACAGTTCAGGGCCTTCTTCGCAGCCCGATCAGCTCATTCGTTTCCTTGTATGCCAGCATGGCCAGGCACCCAGCACAGGTGGATATCATACCCATCTGTTTTATAAATGACCGTTGCTAGAATAGGGTGATTCGTTTTCAGTCCAGCAACAGCCAGGAGGCAAGAGAACGAATCACTGTATATAACATAGTTGGTGTGGTTGGATACCTCGATACACTCCAAAGCGAGAAGGAGTGCTTGGGCCTCTGCAGTGACAATCGAGCTCTGATCGGGCAAACGTACACCAAATTTTTCCCGTCGGCAGACTGCCGCAGCAGCTACCCGGCTTTGGTCTTTCGAACCATCAGTGTATATGGAGAGGTAGTCTGCAAACTGGCCTTGAATCTCTGCATGCAGTCCTTGGTACTCGAGTGGATGTGTCCCAGATTTCCTCAGTTCCGTGAGTCGAAGGATAACCGATGGCTTTCTCAACGACCACGGGGGATGTTCTGGGACTTTGGCATCCTCCAACACGTCCAAATCCACGCCCAAGGCCTCCAAATGAGGTTTCATTCGGAGCCTCAGTGGCCGGATGTAATTTGGCCTGGCTTCATACCTGGATTCGTCATGTTGCTCGAATAGACAATTGTGTGCAGGATTCAATGCATTAGTTTTTATCTTGACTACATATTGCATGGCCAGTTTGATTCTCCTGTTGTTAAATGATGGTTCCTTGGCTTCGACATAAAGGCTCTGAACTGGTGAGGTGCGGAAGGCCCCAAGGGCCAGGCGCAGTCCCTGGTGGTGGATCGTGTCTAGCAGCCCAATATATGATTTCCTTGCGGATCCGTATACTATGCTGCCGTAATCCACTCGTGAACAAACCAAGGTTCTGTACACGGAGAGCAGAACATCTCTGTCCGCTCCCCACTCTGAGCTGGACAGCACCCTCAGAATATCGAGAAGAGGAGAGGAGGGGAGAGGAAATAATGGGATGGCAGGGAGGGGAGGGGTGGGGGGAAGGGAAGGGAGGAGAGGAGAGAAGAGAGAAGAGAAGAGAAGAGAAGAGAAGAGGAGAGGAGAGGAGAGGAGAGGAGAGGAGAGGAGAGGACAGGAGAGGAGAGGAGAGGAGAGGAGAGAAGAGGAGAGGAGAGGAGGGGAGAGGAAATGGTGGGATGGGATGGCAGGGCAGGGGAGGGCAGTCCCGGGCCCCTGCCAAGCTGCTGCCGGTTAAATATATAATGCTATGTAAGATAGCAAGAATACACATTTTAATAAGTCTCTACTTTGACTCAGGAAGAACTTGGGAATTTAAGCTATCATGGGTGTTCTAATCAAACCACTGGACCATACCTCCCGGTGTTAAAGTTAATGGCGGAAGAAGTGTGTATCTGTATGTGTATGTTAGTGAGTGTGTGTGTGAGGGGTGAGTGAATACATACCAGCTCATGCCATAGCGGGACCAATCCGCAATAACAATCAATGTCTACCCACCACACCAGCCACTGGTCCCAACTGCATATAACCCACTTGGGTCCCATCTGTCACACACATATACCCACAGTACTATGTTGAATCCCTATAGGCCACCACTAACTGTCAGAAGCAACCAACCCAACTCCCACCCAACCACCCCGCCACCCACCCCGCCACCCCGCCATTACACATACAGCAGCCATGGGAGCTCCAGTTAATGTTATTTACGTAATTCCCACAATCTGCCCAAACAGTGCCGCGCTTATCACATGTGCGTCTACCACTCTATCAGTGTATGTGCTTTGCTATCTCTACATTACCCCCCCCCCTCCCACCACCAGACGGGGTGGCTGAATGAGTAGAGCGTCCGTCTCCTGTTTTGGGAGATCGGGAGATCTGAACCCATGAGCTCGTGGGTTCGAATCCTGGTCGAGTCCACGAGCTCATGGGTTCGGAGGTCGAGTCAAACCCTTGGTCGAGTCAAACCAATGACTTAAAAATTGATACTTATCGCTTCCTACCCTGGCGCTAGGCATTATTAGGATAGGGCAAGGACTGGTTGGCTCGGTGTCAGGATAATCTGATGGAGTGGGATACCAGGTCATGGTGCTGGCCGCCTGGTTTCCCAGTGGGGCAGCACTATAAAGTCGCCATGAGTGTGCACAGTCACAAGTCAGTACCCGTCCTGATATGACCTTTGATGTTGCTAGGACGTAAAACAACGACACACAATCAAACAGACCCCTTCCTATCCACTGCCAGTATTCTTTAAGGGCTCCCGGAAACGGGACCTGTATTTTTTATTTATGTGTAAAGGCCCAGTCAGACCTTACCAGACTCAGTACCGGACACCACCAAACAAAGAATCATCTAGTCCGGTGGTGTTTGGTGTTGAACTGTTCAAACGGCCGCTGGACGAAATGGATGCTAAACGGACGCTGAATGGACAAGCAATCGACAAGAAACGTACATTAACAAATAGCCAATGGACGAGAACCAGACAAGAACCGGACGGCAACCGAATGTCAAACGGATGGACCGGACACCAACCGGACACCAACCGGACACCAACCGGACACCAACTGGACACCTACCAGACACCTACCGGACACCTACCGGACACCTACTGGACACCTACCAGACACCTACCGGACACCTACCGGACACCTACCAGACTGTTCACGGACGCGCCAAAAATCGACGGACCAAATTCCCGCAGTACCGTCAACGGACTTCAGGATACAAACTGGACACCTAACGGATGAGTAACGGACATGAAACGGACAAAACGGACACCAACTGTACACGTCAGTCCGGTGGTGTCCATTACAAATTTTGTGCATTTTCAAAACTTGTACCGGACACCACGGGACACCACCGGAGATAGAACGGACACACCGGATGGGTACCGAATATAAACCGTACATTGCCGTATTTCACGGGACAGTGTCCGTTTTCTGTCCGTTTCCTCAATCCGGTGGGGTCTGACTGGGGCTTTACCATTAATTATGTGAGATGGGGAACAAAAGGGGTGGCTCACATTAGCAATGAATGATGGGACGTGGGCATGTATTTTGAAATGCGCCCTCCAGTGCCAGGCCACACAGCAGGCAGGAGACAGCGCAACTTGGGGATGATGTGACCTGGTTTACTCCAGTGTGCTTCATGCTCGCACAAATAAAATTGTCATCAGCTTCAATCTGCACAGTCCAATGAAAACATCAAATTTTCAAAACCAAAACAGTGATCTAGATTTGATTCTACATATCGAGTTTAGATACTGGTGCACTTATCAAATATTTGTCACCACATATAATGGGATAACGAGCCAATTTAAAAGAACCTGTTACTGCAGAAGTGTGCTGGCCGAAATTTATTTGGTACATTTGTACATCAAATATCTCAAAAGTTACCCGTTTAAAATAAAAGTTACTTCAGACTAAAGTAAGGTAGATTGTAACGATCAATCTAATATGTTTATCTCAGGAAATGATAGAAACTAAAAACCATCGGATTATGCAACTTTAAGGGGAATACAACTGACTACATCATGGTTCCGACTGCGCATGCGCTGAAAATTGCATTGGGAGCAAAGCAAAGGCATACGGCCATTGAGTTTGCCAATACGCGCAGTGAAAAACGTCAGTTTTATTCCAAATTAATGGAAATCCAAAACCCTAACCTTATTATTTTAATATAATCTTTTTGTTAAACATGTTTTCTATATGTGTTCCAAGCGGTATGTGCCTAGGTGGTGTGGATATAAATAAAAACATGAATAAAATAAGTAAAACTGACTCTGGCTATGGCTCTAACACTAGTCTGAGTGCCTAGATTTTTCTAAATGTAAATGCACATGGCATAAGATGTGCTGATTATATTGATGTAAATGCAATGCTGGATAAAAGATTAATATCGTAATTTATTATATATCTTTTTGTAGTTGGTATTCTATGTTTCAAACAAGAGCTGAGATGAGCTGAAACTAGCACATTTCATAGCTGCACCCGGTGTATTAGCATGTGCCATGTACTTCTGGGGGGGGGGGGGGGGGGGGTTTGCTCTGACGCATCCCACAATGCACCGTGCCGCTGGAACCGTGATGTAGTCTATTACACAGCTCCCCCATACGCTTAGACCGAGGCACACACCGGCATAAGCTGTGAATGATGTTGCAGGATATGGATTGCATAATACTGTTTAGGTAAAATATAATTGTCATTTAATCGTTTAATCTAGTTATACATATCGGTCCATCCCGAGAGAGTCACCCGACTATTCCCTGGAGCAGGTGATCAAGGCGCGGCCAGAGCACGTAGACAGGGCAGGGCGGGGGGTTGGGGTTGGGGTGGGGCGCGGGCGGGCGAAGGGGAAGGGCGAAATGGAGGGGAGGGGGAAGGGAGATGGAGGGGGGTGGGAGGGGAGAGGAGAGGCGGGTGGGGGAAGGGGGGCGGAGAAGAGAGGAATGGGGGGGAGGAGGAGGAAGGGGGGAGGAGGAAGGTGGGGGGAGGAGGAGGAAGGGGGGAGGGGGGGAGGAGGAGGAAGGGGAGGGGGGGGAGGAGGAAGGGGAGGGGGAGGAGGAGGGGGAAGGGGAGGGGGAGGAGGAAGGGGAGGGGAAACGGATGAGGGAAGGGGATAGGGAACGGGGAGGGAAGGAGGAAAGGGGAGAGTGAAACGGGAGAATGAAATGGAGGGTGAAACGGGAGAGCGAAAGTGAGGAGGAAGTGGAGGGTGAATGGGAGGGGGAAAGGTGGGGAAATGGGGGCGGGAGAGAGGGGGGCGAAGGTGGGAATGTGTGTGTGGGGGGGGGGGGATACGGGGAGGAAATGGGGGAGGAAAGGGGGAATGGGAGAAGAATAGGAAGTGAATCGGGAGAGGGAAGGGAAGGGATTCGAAAGTGGAAGGAGGGGGGAAGGAGAAGAGGAAAGAAAGAGGGAAAGGGAAAGAGAAAGATAAAGAAAGCGAAAGAAAGAGAAAGAAAGAGAAATGGGACAGTGGAAAATGAGAACCAAAGCGTACTCTCGGTGGTACACTTGCGCACATGTTGAACACGTTAACGGTAACACACACACACACACACCTCCCTCTCTCAGGGCGCCCTCTTAGGGGTGGGGTTTGCGAGGGGGAGCAATAGTTACATGCGGCGATACGCAGGCCTACGTAATGTTGACACGCATGCATATTGCATCCGCCCCTGTCTGGATGTCTGCTCCCGGCCCACACACGGACCAAGCCCTACATCCACGACTATCAAAGGGTCGCCCTAAAACCAGATCAGATGGCCGAAGGGGAGGGGAGGGGAGGGGAGGGGAGGGGAGAGGAAGGGGGATATATGGAGGGGGTGGGGGAGGGGAGGGGGAGGGGAGGGGAGGGGAGAGGAAGGGGGATATATGAGGGGGGTGGGGAGGGGAGGGGAGGGGATGGGAAGGGAAGGGAGGGGAGGGGAAGGGAGGGGAATGGAAGGGAAGGGAATGGAAGGGAGGGGAAGGGAGGGGAAGGGAGGGGAAGGGGAAGGGAGGGAGAGGGGAAGGGGAGGGGAAGGGAATGGAATGGAGGGGAAGGGAGGGGAGGGGAATGGAAGGGAAGGGAGGGGAAGGGAGCGGAAGGGAGGGGAAGGGAAGGGAGGGGGAGGGGAAGGGAGGGGAGGGGAAGGGAAGGGAAGGGAGGGGAATGGAGGGGAATGGAAGGGAGGGGAAGGGAGGGGAGGGGAAGGGAGGGGAAGGGAGGGGATAGGTGAGGGGACGGGTTGGGTGGGGAGGGAAGGAGATAGGTGAGGGGACGGGTGGGGTGGGGTGGGGTGGGGTGGGGTGGGGTGGGGAGGGGAGGGGAGGGGAGGGGAGGGAAGGGTGGTGAGGGGACGGGTGGGAAGGTGAGGGAAGGGGGGATAGACGCGGAAAGGGAATGATATGAAAGGAGACAGGAGACGAGAGGACAGGACAGGACAGGAGATCAGAGGAGAGTAGAGGAAATGGAAGAGGAGGGAATAGGAGGGAAGAGGAACTAAGGGGAAGTAAGGGGAAGTAAGGGGAAGCAAGTGGAAGCAAGAGGAAGCAAGAGGAAGCAAGAGGAAGCAAGAGGAAGCAAGAGGAAGCAAGAGGAAGCAAGAGGAAGCAAGAGGTAGGTAGGTGACTTAGTGAAGGGCATATCTTGTACAGCGACTCACCACTCTTGTACACGCCCTCACTCACTCCCCTCCCCCATCACCCCTCCGGGGTGATGGGGGAGGGGAGTGAGTGAGGGCGTGAGAGGGTACGTGAATGAGCGAGTGAATGAGCGAGTGGTGAGTGACTGAATGAGTGAGTACGTGATTGAGTGGGTGAGTACGTTAGTGAGTACGTGAGTGAGTGAGGGCGTGAGTGAGTGAGGGCGTGAGTGAGTATGTGAGTGACTGAGTGGTGAGTGAGTGAGTACGTGATTGAGTGAGTGAGGGGGTGAGTGAGTACGTGCGTGAGTGACTGAGTATGTGAATGAGAGCGATTGAGTATCTGAGTGAGTGATTGAGTGAGTATGTGAGTGAGTACGTGAGTGAGTAGTGAGTACGTGAGTGAGTACGTGAGTGAGTACGTGAATGAGTGGGCGTCTGAGTGAGTGAGTATGTGAATGAGTGAGCGACTGAGTGAGTGAGTACGTGAGTGGGTCCGGGAGTGAGTGAGTGAGTTAGTGAGTCAGTGAGTGAGTCAGTGAGTGAGTCAGTGAGTGAGTGAGTCAGTGAGTGAGTGATTGAGTCAGTCAGTCAGTCACTCCGCCAGTGATCCTGGTGAAACACACTTTCTGGAGTTACTCCCTGAACAATGCAGTCTGATTGTTGACTCGTGACGCCCCCTGTCGGTAGGCGCGTCACTGTGTTGCCCCGGAAGTGCCATAGGGGCTACGTCCTGCCGCTTCCCGGCTTCTCCCGGCCTCAACACTCCCCCTTTTGCAATCAGCACCAACCACCAACCAATGCACACATATTCACTCACACCAACTCCTCCTTCCTTCACTGTCTCCTCCTTCCTTCACCCAGACATACATACACAACGCACACACCCCCACCCCACCACCCTCCCACCACCACACGCACACCTTTCATCCTACTACCAGAAAACCGAAACACCCACTCCTCTGGTGGGGCAGACCTATCTGCTCCAACCCAAATACACCATAGAATGTTCAAGTTTCATAGGCCGATGGTTGTGAGTTGCAGTCGTGTTTTTCTGAGATAGATATATTAAATTGATTCTCATAATCTACCTTACTTTACGTTTAAAGCATTTTGATTAAAATGGCTAACCGAGCACCAAATCCTAAATAACAAACAAGGCGAGTTTAGAAAAAAATCACTCAACAACTAAAAGCATAGCCAAGTTAACTAATGACATTGCAAGCAAAATAAATCAAAAGAACATGGTGGGGGGCAGCATTCATAGACTTTAGCAAAGCCTTTGACACGGTGGACCACACTACATTAAAAAATCAATTGACCCGAATAGGGATAAAAAGGGAAAGCAGGAGACTGGGTAAGTGACTACCTGCTAAACCGGAAACAATGCACTATAGCGAATGGGGCAACATTGGGGGACGAATACTTACACCACGGAGTACTGCAGGGGTCGTGTTGGGCCCCCCTCCTGTTCCTAATTTATATAAATGACCTCAATAATTGGTCAGAAACAGAACAGAACACTAAAGGTATGCCTCCAGGTCCACAAAACATTCCCACCGATGGAACTCCACATTAAATGTAACTACTAACAAATAGAAGAGTACCTCAAGCTACGTGCAGGCCCAGGCCCTGGCCCAGGCCCAGTCTCAGGCTCAGGCGGCCGGGCGTGGAGCGTCTCTAGCCGGCGGGTACACATTTCAGATTGAAATCGTGGCGTTATTGAAGACGCATCGATTACCCGGAGACTGACGGACAGTTGCCGGGGTCTGCATACTGCCGAGACGCAACTCCCCGAGCGAGCATCCCAAATTCCAAGGCGACACCTACAGGGCATTCGCCGAACTAGCAATGGGAGGGGGTCACAGGGGGGGGGGGGGATCACAAGTTGGTTGGTTGATTGGTGGAGTTTTACGTCCTCGCAACATCTAAGGTCATATCAGGACGGATACCGACGTGTGACAGTGCGCACTCAGGGCGACTTTATAGTGCTGCCTAATTGGGAGGTCAGGCCTGATATCCCACTCAGTCACATTTGGGGTGGGGAGCAGTGAGAGGTGGGGTGGGGGGAGAGCAGTGAGAGGGCAGGGGGAAACAAAGGTCGGTTGTGAGACGGACCGTGTGTAGTGAGGAGGGGTGGGGTGGAGTGGGGTGAGGGTGGTGGTGGTGGTGGGGGTGGGGGGTGAGTAGCCCAGTAGCACAGTAACGCGTGTGGTGTGTCCGTATGTGTAAGCGGTGCGGGAGGCTGTGGAGGCTCCGGCCACGCCATCGGGCAATAGGGGGCTCAACTTCAAACGCGTTCACCCTGGGACTATTGACGCGGCCTTGACGTGGCCATTGATTACATTTACTACTGTGAATTGTTCTAATAGATTATTCGAGCTGCCAGGACAGAATATGATACAATGTGCTGGCTCTCCGTGGTTTAGTGTGAAGGGGGGGGGGGGGAGGGAGGGGGGGGGGGGGGGGGGGGGGAGGGAGAGAGGGGAAGGAAGGAAGGGAGGGCAGGAGGGAGGGAGGGAAGGAAGGAGGGAGGGAAGGAAGGAGGGAGGGAGGAAGGGACGGACGGAAGGATGATGGGGGAGGAAGGGGGGGGGGGAGGGGAGGGTGAGGGAGGGGGCAGGGGAGTGGGGAGGGATAGGTTGAAATGGGAAGTGAAAGAATGAGGGAAGAATAGAGGGGTGATGGGGAGGGGCGACGGGGGGAGGAGGCAAGGGGTTGCAAAGGCAAGAGGGACGATGGGATGGTGGGACGAGGGAGAAAGAAGGAGAAATAGAGGAAGAGGAGAGAAAAGAGGACAAGAGAGAGAGAGTAGAAGGGAATTAGTTAATTAGTTAGTTTGCTAGCCAGTTAGTTAGTGGTGATTGCTTAATGCCGCGTCGGCAGCAAAAGCCGTAAACACAGCGAGAAGTGCTGGAATCTCTCCTCTATTCTGTCGTATCGTTATCGGGCCATCGCTTTTACACGAGAAAGAGAGAAGAGAGAACATAGCAGCAGGTTTCCTCCAAAGAAACATGTCAGAATGACCATATGTTTGATGAAAATCAATGTGCTCTAGAGGCGTCGTTAAATAAAACAAACCTTTTTACTTTGAACTCCCGACCTTCCACACGGGAAGCCTGTGCTCTACCGATTCGGCCCCCATGTCCGCTCGTCGCTAGCTGGAGGAAACTGGTCCCAAAGCTGGAGAATAATCGCCACCAGTCGGCGCTGCCAGCGTCTACACGAGCGCGCGTCCTTATTTGCACATACCCTCGCGGAGACCGGGCGCAGTGGCCGAAGAATCGCTAGAGTGTGCCTCACATGTGGGAGTTCGCTTCCTGGTCGAGTCAAACTTATCAAATTGATACTTGTCGCTTCCTAGCCTGGTGCTCGGCATTAATAGGATATGGCCTAAGGACTGGTTAGCTCAGTGTCAGGATAATGTGACTGAGTAGGAAATTAGGTCAGGGGGCAGCACATTTGGCATGAGTGTGCACTGTCAAACAAATCAGTACCAATCCTGATATGATCTTAGCTGTTGCCAGGACGTAAAACTCCAACAACCAACCAACCAACCATCGCGGCCTGCACGCCTTAATATTAACAACGGCTCACCAGCTGCCGTACCTCCCCAATTGAAATTCAGAGCGCCGCTTTCATTAGGGCGCCGGCGGGCAAAACGCTGGATGATCAGCCTAATTGGTTCGCCATGCTCCGCGCTTGATGTAGAACGCGCGCTGGATGGTCAGCGAGGCGTGAGATGAAGCAGCGCTATGCAGTGGAATCCCCGCACCATTGAAAGAAACTTTCAATGCCAATGGCAATGCCAAACCTGCCTCCCCCCCCCCACCCCACCCAACCACCTCAGCCCGCTAGCCGCCCGCCGCCCGCCGCCCGCCGCCCGCCGCCCGCCGCCCGCCGCCCGCCGCCCGCCGCCCGCGGTAGGGGGAACACCGACTACTGCCACATTCTCCAACAGTAAACAATCAGAGGAAGACGGCTTTGAAAGCTTTGTGGGGTCTTCTTTCCCGATTCAAATTATTAAACCGGTATCAATGTGTGCACTTAGCGGTATCAATGTGTGCACTTAGCGGTATCAATGTGTGCACTTAGCAGTATCAATGGGTGCACTTAGCAGTATCAATGTGTGCACTTAGTGGTATCAATGTGTGCACTTAGCGGTATCAATGTGTGCACTTAGCGGTATCAATGTGTGCACTTAGCGGTATCAATGTGTGCACTTAGTGGTATCAATGTGTGCACTTAGCAGTATCAATGTGTGCACTTAGCGGTATCAATGTGTGCACTTAGTGGTATCAATGTGTGCACTTAGTGGTATCAATGTGTGCACTTAGCGGTATCAATGTGTGCACTTAGTGGTATCAATGTGTGCACTTAGCAGTATCAATGTGTGCACTTAGCGGTATCAATGTGTGCACTTAGTGGTATCAATGTGTGCACTTAGCAGTATCAATGTGTGCACTTAGCGGTATCAATGTGTGCACTTAGCGGTATCAATGTGTGCACTTAGTGGTATCAATGTGTGCACTTAGTGGTATCAATGTGTGCACTTAGCGGTATCAATGTGTGCACTTAGCGGTACTAATGTGTGCACTTAGCGGTATCAATGTGTGCACTTAGCAGTATCAATGTGTGCACTTAGCGGTATCAATGTGTGCACTTAGCGGTATCAATGTGTGCACTTAGCGGTATCAATGTGTGCACTTAGTGGTATCAATGTGTGCACTTAGCAGTATCAATGTGTGCACTTAGCGGTATCAATGTGTGCACTTAGTGGTATCAATGTGTGCACTTAGTGGTATCAATGTGTGCACTTAGCGGTATCAATGTGTGCACTTAGCGGTACTAATGTGTGCACTTAGTGGTATCAATGTGTGCACTTAGCGGTATCAATGTGTGCACTTAGCGGTATCAATGTGTGCACTTAGCAGTATCAATGTGTGCACTTAGCGGTATCAATGTGTGCAGTTAGCGGTATCAATGGGTGCACTTAGCAAACTGAACGTGTGTGTATATAGTGTGTGGGAATACAGCAATGATATTCATACCAAGTGATATACTGAATATGTAATTGAATATGTAAAATTATGATTGAATATGTACGTGTATATATGCATATACATGCATATGCTATACATGCATATATCTATACTATACATGCATATATACTGTATACATGTGTAGGGCCTATATATGTATCTATGTACATATATAATACAGTTCAACCCCAGTAAACCAAGCTCGGTTAAACCAAACGATCTGTTAATCCAAACTTTTTCGGTAGCCCGGCAATATACGCCCCAGGACATTTCCAGTACGGTTAAACCAAACTTTCATGTGATTATAACGTAAGGTCATCTGAGACCCCACCGTCTTTTTTATATGATAAATGGTAGTATTTTGCCATGCCACCGAAAAAAGTTTGGATTAACTGATCGTTTGGCTTAACCAAGCTTGGCTTAACGGGGTTATACTGTGTATACATAAAAAAACAATAATCAAAGTGTCCACATACATTGTATATTACATTCATAATGCACGGGTGTTTTTGCCAAAGTCAAGTCAAAGTTGAAGCCAAAGCTCGGTTAAACCAATGATCGGTTAACGCCATATTACCCCCCACCCCTTCTCCCTCATGCACACTCACATAAAAAAAATATCGCCCAAATTAATCCGGTGGAAGAAAGAGAAAAGGAGTGAGAGAAAAAAATACAAATATTAATATTTCCCGAGGGTAAACAGCTGTGTTGTCGCATGCTAATTTATCCACATGCCCGTTTCCAAAATCAATGTCGGAATGGCAGCCGGGATTGGCTTTTCACAACTCACAGGAGCCGAGAACGGAAATGCCAATGTTTTAGCTGCAGCGAGCATACTGCGCGGCGCTCGTAGTCTACAACCCGCCACCACATCACTTACTCTCCCCCCCCCTCGCTCCCCCTACCACCACCAACCTCCACCACCCACCACCAACCCTCTACCCACCACCCACTGCAACCGCAAACCGCCCCCACCGCTAACCGAAACGCAGTGGGCGAATCGGTAGAGCGCAGGCTTCCCGTGCGGAATCGTGAGTTCAATTCCCAGTCGAGTCAAACCAATGACTCGGAAAATGTATACTTGTCGCTTCCTAGCCTAGTGCTCGACATTAATAGGATATGGCCAAGGACTGGTTAGTGCAGTGTCAGGATAATGTCAGATATTGTGTCATGGTGCTGGCGGCTGGATTTCCCAGTGGGGAAAGACAATAAAGTCGCCCTGAGTGCGCATTGTCACAAGTCGGACCTCATCTTGATATGACCTTAGTTGTTGCCAGAACATAAAACTCCAACAATCAACCAACCAACCCTCCCGCACCCAAAATGTCATTTCACACCCAGGCTGACACAACACACACACACACATAAACACACACAGACACACACAGACACACACACATGCACGCACACTTCTACCATCCATTACCCCCACCACCACCACCATCACAACACTCCTCTACAATCCACTAACCCCCCCCCCCCCCGACACGCCCGCCCTATAAAACAGCTCCAACAACAAAAGCACCACCTTTAACTTCTCGTCAGACATGACTGATCACCTGTGCAGCGTGTGTTTTTTTTTGGTTCCGTTGTGCGATTGTCGCTGGTGATGAAAACGGTTATTGTGTCACGTCCAAGGGAAATATTGTCCTTGAAAATATTAACGGCCCCGGACAATAAACAAATCATAATTTAAAAAAAAGGAAAGCAATGACGTCATCAACAAGATCCGGCGGTGCCGGCAGGTTACACAGGCACACGTTCTCATCACATGTCCTTGTGTATATTATATGAATATTCCCTTTGTTCATCATCATCATCACCACGATCATCATCACCATCTCACAATGACAATGTTGTTGTTGGTATCTGTCGGTGGTTGGTTGCTGGAGTTTTACGTCCTTGCAACATCTAAGGTCATATCAGGACTGGTACTGACTTGTGACAGTGCGCAATAATGCCGACTTTAGAGTGTTGGATAACTGGGACACCAAGCCACTAGCACAGTGACCTGACATCCCACCCAGTCACAGTACCCTATTATTGAACCAACCAGTCCTGCCCTATCCTAATAATGCAGAGCGCCTGGCTAGGAAGTGACAAGTATCAATTGTGTAAGGCATGGGGTTGACCCGAATGGGAATTGAACTCCCGACCTTCCACACTCGAGGTCTAGGCTCTACCAATTCGGGCACCGCGTCCGGTCAATTATTAAGGCATTGGTTTATGTCGATCAGGGTTCGAAACCGTGTGTTCGAGTTCCACAATCTTCCAAAATGGGAGACGGACACTCAACTAATTCGGCTATCCCTTCTGGTCGTAAAAGTTTGTTTTATTTAACGATGCCTCTAGAGCACAATGATTTTTATCATCGACTATTGGACGTCAAACATATGGTCATTCTGAAATATTTCTTTGGAGGAAACCTGCTGCTGCCACATAGGCTACTATTTCCGATAAGCAGCAAGGGGTCTTTTATATGCACTTTCCCACAGACAGGACAGCACATACCACAGCCTTTGATGAACCAGTTGTGGACCACTGATTGGAATGGAAAATAACCCAAACTGCAAATCTGTCCGCTGAGCAGGATCGATCGGATGACCAAAACCTTTACAAGTGGACACCATCCTGCCTGAGCTACGTTTCGCTCCTCTCCCTTCTGGTCTTATCTGTTCTTTGGGGGGGGGGGGGGGGGGGGGGGGGGGGGGGGGGGTCGCCGCCATCGTTCATACAGCAGTAGTTATTTAAGCACACAACAACGCAAAACACACGAACATCAGCACATAAACACACCATGATGGCACACACACATACACACACATTCTTCACGGAACATTGTCTATCAGAGATGTCGTATTACTACGCCGCCCTTAAAATAAGGGAAAGCCCCACAACTGCCAACGGGCTCCACATTAGAAGACCTGGTAAATGTACTTGGATAATTCAATAAGGCACATCTTCCGCGAACTTTAATTAGTTCAGCAGGTAGGCACCAGGGGGTTAGTCCTGACTGTCTTTATCTTTCCGCTTTGCAACCACGGTATCACGTGAAATACACCTGGAGGCAGGCAAGTGGGGTGTTAGGTGTGTCTGTGTGTGAGTGAGTGAGTAAGTGAGTATGGCTGAGTGAGTATGGCTGAGTGAGAGTGTGAGTGAGTGAGTGAGTGAGTGAGTGAGTGAGTGAGTGAGTGACAGAGCGAGTGACGAGTGATAGCGAGAGAGCATGCTTTCGGGATTCGAAATCAAAATAGAAATGACTTCAACAGCTAATATAAGTAATGTACCAGCCCAAAATGTACCCTATTATCGCTCAACCTCAGATATATTGTGGCCTTAAGGTGTAGCTTTCTCTATCTGTGTTCGATCAAACGGGATGTCGGAATGAGTTGAGCGTCCATCTCCCGTTTTGGTAGATCGTGGGAGTCGATACTTGTTGATCCCTCGCCTGGCGATCAGCATTATTAGGATATGGCAAGGAATGGGTTAGCTCAGAATAAGGATAATGCCACTGAATGGGATATTGAATCAAGGCCCCAGTGGCCTCATCGCTCAATGCAGCATTACAAATTCACCATGAGCGCACACTTCTCAAAAGTCGGTACCCATCATCATATGACCACATATGTTCTCTGTCGTGGAATGGTTAGAGTGTCTGACTTTTTTCTACGTCGGACTCCTAATCTGAAGGTCGGTGGTTCGATTGCCCATGCCCCCCACCTCTGCCAAGTTGGATTTCCACCACTGTGTATAACTTACAGCATCATCAAAGGCCAGTTGCTGTCATACCATGTCTATGTGATGTGGGAGATTAAAAATCCCTTGGGTCAGTAAAAGTGTAGGCTCGGGCTTTCTATCGACAAACTGTCTAATGGTGAAAACAAGTCTATTCAGACTTATCCATAATACTTAATAGGCAGTATAAATCTTCAAGAAGAAAAAAAAATAGGCCATAAAACTCAAACAAACAAATAAACAAACAAACCCTAGGAGTAGTAGTCACATGCGGGTTTCTGTACTTGGTATTTTCCGTAGAGTAGCTAGGATCTCCCCGCACGCCCCCTAACACCGGACGCGGGTATTGTGGGTAATGCAATAGCAAAGTGGACATCTCAACTGCCCGGCTTAAGCGGGTACGATTGTCAGCTGAGTGGTCTGGAGAGTGGGGTGGTTGGTGGTGGGTGGTGGGTGGTGGGTGGTGGGTGGTGGGTGGTGGGTGGTGGTGAAGGGGCGCCGCCCCTACCCGCCCCTCACCCACACCCACACCCACACCCACTCCCACACCCACTCTGTCGGACCGCGTCCATCGGTCATCATTATGCTGACCAATACATGCCATCGCTGGCTAAGGTGCGCATTATCACTCTTTATGGGCCAGCATCACAACGCGCCCACCCGGGCTGAACAGTGGACAAAACACTGGCAGTCAGCCTTCCTCCCCTCCCCTCCCCAACACACCCCTGCTTCCCTCCCTACTATACCAGGCTGTTTGTTTGTTTTGGGGAGTTTTCAGTCGCATTGGTGCGCTGAAGGCTGCACATCTGCAGCACTGTATGGGCACCGCTGAAAGCGGTCCCATGAGGTCGGGAGTTGGCGTCCGATGGGTTATGCCAGGCGTTGGACAAGTATGTCCCGTCATCACCGACCCCCCCCCCCCCCGGTCACTCCCCCCCCCCCCCCAGCATTCCCGCCCCGCCTCTCCTTTGGTACTGTTTGTTTTGGGGGAGTATTCAGTCGCATTGGGGCGCTGAAGGCTGCAAATCTGCAGCACTGTATGGGCACCGCTGAAGGTGATCCCATTTGGTCAGGAGTTGGCTTCCGATGGGTAGTGGTCAGAGAAATTGGAGGTGGGGGGAGGGGGGGGGGGAGGAAGGAAAAAGACAGCCTAAGAGCCCAACCACAGTCCTCTGAGAGGACCGGGGGAGGCTGGGTGGTTGGTGTAGTTTTACACCCCAATAAGACCCTAGGCCATACCAAGGTGTAAAAATATACGGATTTTCGGTTCAGAATTATATATTGGCAGAGAGCATTATTATTCTTGGGCGACGGAGTTGGGACAATGTTATGTACACTAAAAAGCAATAATATCCCACTCCCATTATGACATGATATAAGCTATGTGAAATATATGTTCATACATGATGCCTGAGATTAATGAAGATATGTTCCTATATAAGAGACAGTACATGATTGTTGAAATGTTTCTCTATGCATCCATAAAGAGTGCAATTGGAGAAAAGGCCATTTTAACAGAGATCTATTGTAACTGTCTGCAGCTACCTGTCCCTACATGACCAGTGGGCTGGGACACCAGCCTAATCTGCATAGACATACAGAACACCACCTGCAGCTGGGTTGAGTGACAGACACCACTACTAGGGAGTGTCACCCTCCCAGGCTGTGGGGGTGCCTGATTGGCTGGCTGTGGGAATGCCCAGTCACCTACACTACCTTGGCCCTCTGACCACACTAGCCTCACTTTGAGATTAATTAATTATTCAAGAGACTGCTTCAGGCACACTGGAGAGTGATCACTCTACTCCTGGCTCTTGAGTGAGACACACCTACTCTAGAGTAGGAACCCCAGACACTCTGTCTGATGCTAGACAAATTCATATATCTAAATTGAGTTGAGTGCAACACCCAAGGGACTCCTGTTCAATGGGCTGTAGGCACTGATTCTTATACAGGCTAAATTAGTAATGAGATTCTGTGTGGACAAAAGGTAAGGGGTAAGGGGTGATAGGTCACTAGTAGGTGGACAGGAGTTGATGCCATTAAAGCACAACTTCTCCACTGTTCATCTGTGTGACTTGTCTTCCTTTTATTCCTTAGGAGTTTGTAGAAGGGTTGTTTAAGGGATGCATCAGGGAGTGAGATGAAGGGGAAGAGTTTTGTAGTATTATCTGGTGTTCATGTGGCCGGGCATCCAGTAATATTATAAGGGCATGCAGCGACTTGTGACAGCGCGCACTCATGGTGACTTTATAGTGTTGCCCCACTGGGAAATCAGACCGTCAGCACCATGACCTGATGTCCCACACAGTCACATTATCCTGACACTGTGCACCCAGTTCGGTGTGGACCTCATAACATCAAGCGCCAAGCAGCAACAGGTACCTATTTTATAAGTCATTGGTTTGACTCGACCAGGATCCAAACTTCAGTCCCTCCAGATTCACCAGAATGCACAGTAAGTCCGGCCCAGGCCAGAAGAAGAAGTGAAGTGAGGATGGAATTAGTTAGGCAGTGGGTGGAGTTTAGTTGATAGTGAATTTTGGTCCTGTAGTAGTCAGTAGATGAGCTCCACTACCAGCGGCCTATCACAGTACACTTCTCCCCCCACCCTTCCCCGCCCCCGTCCCCCCATCACAGTCATCCCTGCCTCAACAGCAGCCCCACTCCCAAGCTTGTCATACACCTCCCCCCCCCCCCCTCACAACCCGCCGTGCAACTACCATAACCACCACCCCTCCCCACCCATCACCATCACCCCCCCCCCCCAACACAGTCACCTCTGCCTCAACAGCAGCCCCACTCCCACCATGTCCCTGCTCCACAACTACCATCACCCCACCACTCCCAACCCCCGTCCCCCACCATCACCCCAACCGGCCACCCCCCAGTGACTACTCCCACTACACCCCCACCCCGCCCCACCCCACCCTCACCCATATAGCCTCAACAGGCGGGTTCTGCTCAGCACCAGACGGGATGTCCGAGTAGTTGAGCGTCCGTCTCCCGTTTTAGCAGATCGTAGGATTCAAACCCTGGTCGAATCAAACCAATGACTTAAACATTGATACTTGTTGCTTCCTACCCAGGTGCTCTGCATTATTAGGATAGGGCAAGGACTGGTTCGCTCAGTGTCAGGATAATGTGACTGAGTGGAATATCAGGTCATGGTGCTGGCGGCCATGTCTCGCAGTGGGGCAACATTATAAAGCCACCATGGGTATGCACTGTCATAAGTCGGTACCTTAGATGTTGCCAGGACATAATACTCCAACAACCAAACCAAACCAACGTCAGCACCCATCCCACCACATACGAAGAAAGAGGACGGCTTGGACAGGATACCCGCCCCACACACACACACCACACACACACACATCTCATGTCAACAACTGACCAGTCTCTGTCAGTGGCTGGCAGATGGTCATGACATCCCGCCACCATAACTCACACGTCACGAGGACGGGAATTCCAGCACCCATCACAGCAATAGCCTTGAGAACAAACATCTGCACTTTGAAAGCAGCAGATTCCTTCCCCGACCCCCAGCGAGCACACCCAAACCCCACCCCGAGCTTCCTACAAGATGAGCGTCACGTGTTGTTGGTTGTTCGACGAAAAAGTACAGTATATATATTTATGTATGGGTCAGGGTATTCCATGCGCTTATACTACAGTACTTAAAGTTGCAGAGTCTGATGGTTTTGAATTTCTGTATTTTTTCTGAGATAAATATGTTAGATCGATCACTAGTATCTACTTTACATTAGTTCAAAGTTACTTTTATTTTAAATGGTAAACGTTTGAGATATTTTGAGTGTGTACATGTAAAATTAGTTTTGGCAAGCTTGCCAAAACTCTGACACCATAGACTTCTGCAGTAACAGGTTCTGTTAAATTGACTCAGTATTGCCTTCTACGCAGGAATAAATGCTTAATAGGTGCATTTGTGTCTAAGTTAGATATGTAGAATCAAATCTAAATAATTATTTTGGTTTTGAAAATTTGATGTTTCATCGGACTATGCAGCTTTAAGCATCTGTAGTTGAATTACTTTTCTAGATATATGTTTTCCTGGTAATTCGTAGATCATATAAAAAATACAGTGCTACCCGATTGTAGGTGTATTCAGACACACCCGGACTGCAAGTGTGTGTGAAACCCACAGGCGCACCCGCGTTTTCCCCGCCATAAAGAGTTAATCAAATACAGTAAACCCTCTCTAAATCGACCGACCATGGGACATCATTTAATTTATGTGGTCCATTTAGAGAGGTGATCGGCTTAGGGAGTTAGAATATCCTTACAATGATAATTTTGGGACCCAAATAAAGCGATCGATTTAGCGGAGTGGTCGATCTGTGGAGGTGGTCGGTTAGAGAGGTGTTACTGTACATTAGCCGCAATGTTGGTATCTGTTCGGTACCCACCTCATCCTATCCACTCATCGCAGACGCTCAGCCAGCATGTCTTAATTGTTGTAACATTGGTTTCAACAGCAATTAGATCACGTGGATTAAGTAAGCTTCAGTACAATTTTATAACATCCAATCGGATTGGTCATGGTCATTACTAGCTGTTGATTAGAGAAACCACTTTCGGGACACAACCGGACGCCATGGCCCAATCGGTAGAGCGCAGGCTTCCCGTGCTGTGCAGAAACTCGGGAGTTCCAAATCCCAGCCGAGTCAAACAAATGACTTATAACATTGATACTTGTCACTACCTAGCCTGGCACTTGGAATTAATGGGATAGGACAAGGACTGGTTAGCACAGTATAAGGATAATGTGACTGTGTGAGATATCAGGTCATGGTGCCAGCGGCCTGGTCTGTTATTGGGGCAGCACTATAAAATCGACACGAGCGTGCACTGTCACAAGTCGGTACACATCCTGATATGACCTTTGATGTTGTTATGATGTAAAGCAACAAGAAACAAATGATTGATTTCTTCAAGTGTAGTTTAGTAGTTTATGTTATATATAGAGGTGTATCTTATGTCCTCACTGCACTCACGCTGAAACTGGGGTGATACCTGGGATAAACAAACCGTATTCGTCGACCCAGCTTAAATTAGTATTACTAGAAAATCCCAAGCAGCCCCCACCCCCGACCACTACCTTACTAACTACCTTAGTAACCACCTAACTACCTACCTAACTACCTTACTAACTATATACCTAGCTACCTACCTAACTAACTACCCAACTAACCACCGAACTAACTACCTAACTAACTACCTAACCAACTATCTAACTGAACATAACTGACTACATAACTAACTACCTAACTAACCACCGAACTAACTACCTAACATAACTGACTACATAACTAACTAGATAACTAACTGCATAACTAACTACCCAACTGACTACGTAACTAAGTACCTAGCTAGCTAACTACCTAACTAACTACCACCCTACCTAACGAATTACCTAATTAACTGCCTGACTAACCACCTAACTAACTACCTGACTAACTACCTAACCACCTCCCTACATAACTAACTGCATAGCTAACTACCTGACTACCTGACCAACTAACTACCCAACTGACTACGTAACTAACTCCCTAACTAGTTAACTACCTAACTACCTCCTACCTACCTAACTAAGTACCTAACTAACTGCCTAACTAACCACCTAACTACCTAATTAACTACCTACCTGATTAAATACCTAACTAAGTACCTATCTAGCTACCTAACTAACTCCGTAACTAACTACCTGACTAACTAACTACCTGACTAACTAACTGCCTAACTAACTAACTAACCCCCGGGCAATCCTCTGCTAGTCTCATACCCAATATAGTATACTGTTCCAAAACAACACTAACCCCCCCCCCTGCTGCCCCCCCCCCTGCTCCCTCCCTTCATCTCCCACGAGGCGCACCTACCAATGCACACATGCACATGCACATGCACACGCAAACACACACCAAGCGCGTCCCGAAGTCTCTCAGGGCCTTCAGGATCATCCGGATCCCGTGCCCGCCAAGCCACCACACCCGGCGTTCCTCCGCCCTAATTTCCCCCCCCCCCACCCCCCCCCCCCCCCCCCCCCCCCCCCCCCCCCCCCCTCTGCTTGGCTAAGACAAACGTAGGCGCGGACATGGCTGCAAAACCCTGGGGAAATCTGCAGCTTCACTTATTTATATGAAAGCCGACTGTGGCTTCCTTGGGGCGGGGAAACATGAGAATGTGCACAGCCTTGTTAATATGCACTATCGTATTTCAGCGACTCGCGATCCGGGAAATAATGGATGCAGTGAGCTGCTCGGGGGAATACCGGAACGAAGTTTCAGTTGCTCCTGTTTCTGAATGTGGGGGCGTGAACTGCTTAGAATTGAGTTCAGTTGTTTATCTTGGGGCATGTAGGAATGGACTGACTGTTCAGAGAAAGAATGATGCGCGAGTGAACTGCTCATACGACATGTGTGAGTGGACCTGTGAAGTGTGTCCATGGACTGGTCATGTGACTTGTGAGTAAACTGCTCATGTGACGAGTCAGTGAACTGGGCATGTGACATGCGGGAGTGAAGTCCTCATGTGACGTGTAGGTGAACTGGTCATGTGACATGTGTGAGTGAAGTCCTCATGTGACGTGTAGGTGAACTGGTCATGTGACATGTGGGAGTGAAGTACTCATGTGACGTATCAGTGAACTGGTCATGTGACATGTGGGAGTAAAGTCGTCATGTGACGTATCAGTGAACTGGTCATGTGACATGTGGGAGTGAAGTCGTCATGTGATGTGTAGGTGTACTGGTCATGTGACATGTGGGAGTGAACTGCTCATGTGACATGTGAGTAAACTGCTCATGTGACGAGTCAGTGAACTGGCCATGTGATTTGTGGGAGTGGACTTCTCATGTGGTCTCACAATTTGGAATTAACTTCCCATGTGACATGTGGCAATGATGTGATCATATGGTATTTTGAAGACAAATGCTCATGTAACATTTGAGGGTAAACTGCTCATGTGATATTGTAAGGTAACTAACTAACTGCTCATGGAATGTAGAATTGAACTGCCCACATTTTAATTGCCAAATGAGCTGCTCAGAGACATCAGATGTCAATGAACTGTTCTCGAGAAAAGAACATGGCGTACATCTGGTTACAGGCAGTGCGCGCTATCTGCACACAAAAAACAATGCCAGATAGGGTGCCAGATGGGGGGGGGGGCGCGTCCCTACGATGTTCGTAGGTCGGGGGTTTCGAACCACCAGGTTGAATCAAAGCAGTGACTTAAAAACATTAGTAGGATATGGCAAGGAGCAGTGAAATGAGGGAGACCAAGTGTCCACAATTGAAATGCACCCTGTTTAATCAAATAATGCGCAACTAAAACCACAACAAAATGCATTAAAATATTTATTGCAATTTTCTCTTTGCTTTTTGTCGTTACCCCGAATTATATGCTTTTCAAATATATTATTTCTACGGTTTAAATTGCCACCATCATCATCATCAGACGAGATACCATTCGCGTTTTATCAGAGCCCCAGAGAGAGAACCAATCAGCCATAACGAAGAGAGTGGACTCGCTGATTGAGTTGCAATCGGGTCACTGTAACCGATAATACTGCACTGATTTCCCAGGCGATAAGCCACACCATGCGAGTTGCTCAGAGCAACTGGCGAGTCCCCCAAGTCTAGCCTCACTCCCTCCTCCCCCCCCCCCCCCCACAATCAGTGCCTAGTGATAGCGGCAAGTATCCCAGGTAGCGCTGCTTGGGTGCCAATCAGTCTCATAGATTATCGGCGCCCCTGGCGGGCTTTCTGGAGACAGTGGCGCCCCCTACACAGCAAGGAGTCGGTGGTGACAGACCCGGATAACGTCTAATTAACCCACTTACAACTGCTGGGTGTGGGGCCTGATTGCACAATCTAATTGCACCCCCGTCTCGCAGGTCCCATCTACGCCGACCAGAAACAGGATTATTCCAATCTTAAGCGAGACTACTCGGTTTTTCCTCTTCCTCTCTCGCTGAATCCCGATAAACTATGAGGCGCCCAGGCTACCCTCCGCGC
>CM059186.1:182722249-182737857 GCA_030323885.1 Branchipolynoe longqiensis
CAAGAACATCAGGGGCCGTTGGTGGTATTCGGTGTTAGCAAGCCAAAAGGGTGTTTGGTGGGAATTTCCCGGTTAGCGGCGAAAAATGGTATGCACGAAGCGGTGATAGGCCTAACACCAAATCATTAACCGGTGTTAGCTTACCCCTGATAGATAGGAGGTTTAGCGAGTTCATTATGCCCAAATCTATTCAATGGTGTCATATTTAACAGAATTACATACGCAATAAGTGAAATTTGATTAATTTAACATTAAATTCGAAGCGTTATTAAGGCTACCGCCGCATTGGCGGAGATATTAATACTTATATTTTTGAATCGAAGTAAACAAACCGCCGCCGCCAGTATGGAAAGCGACGTAGATGCGGCGACGACGGTGATTTGTTTACTTTACGTTCGTCGATTCGAAAATATAAGTATTAATATCGCCGCCAATGCGGCAGTAGCCTTAATAACGCTTCGAATTTAGGGTTAAATTGATCAAATTTCACTTATTGCGTATGTAATTCTGTTAAATATGATCGCATTCAATAGATTTGAGCCTAATATATGGCTACAAATGCAGAGGGATTTCCCAAATCTATAAATAAATTCATGTTTAGCTATAATTAAAGTGTTACGCACTCCTGCATACGACTTGACACAGGTCCCGACTTCGGTGATAGCTAAACGGTAACAGGCTCTAACACCAAACCACGCTAACACTGACTCCTGCATATGGCCCCAGAAGTTAGGGAAGTGCTCCAAGATTACTTTGAAATATGTCCACAGCATTAAAAAATAATAAGCATAAATACTTTTTCAGTATCCAGATCACAGGAATCGAATCAGCCTTACGGCCAGAAGGGATGGCCGAATGAGTTAGAGCGACCGTCTCCCGTGCTGGTAGATCGTGGGGTCGTGGGTTCGAGTCCCGGTCGAGTCAAACCAATGACTTTAAAATTGATACTTGTCGCTTCCTAGCCAGGCGCTCGGCATTATTAGGATAGGGCAAGGACTGGTGTGCTCAGTGTCAGGATAATGTGACTGAGTGGGATACCAGGTCATGGTGCTGGCGGCCTGGTTTCCCAGTGGGACAGCACTATAAAGTCACCATGAGTGCGCACTGTCACAAGTCGGTACCCGTCCTGATATGACCTTAGATGTTGCTAGGATGTAAAACAACAACAAACAAACAACTATATGTTCTCTGTTCTACTCTCAAGTGGACGAACACTCATAAAATTGCACTTAGTTACTCCTAATGACTGCTGTTCAAAATCTACCTAGGAAATAATAAGAGTCTTGTTCTAAATATTAAATAATGAGGGTTTTTGTGCCAGGCCGAAACATGCTTAATGTTCTACACTTGGTCATGTTCGAAGCCATCCTGACTTGCTGTCGGGGTCCGAACTGCTTTAAAATAAATTGTGTCTTAAAATGGGATGTACGTGTGGAACACAACAAGCCTTATTGGGATAGGCTGTAACATATTTCAGTTTTCACCTCTGATTCCCCCTTTCAACACTGAGGATGCTTACTATCAATAACGACTCAGTCATACTAGAAAAGGGACCGCCATCCACGGCTCAGTGGTTGCTACTAGCTACTGTTCTTACTGCACCCGTCCAGCAGGTGGACTTATCGGTGACCAAGCTGTGCTCGGCCCGGCCCCTTAGCACATCAACAACAACTTGATCAAGTTGTACTCTCTGTTTGCGCTCACCTCCGTATTTTGCTACCTCACGTACGCTTCAAATGTTATTTATTATTGCTTTTGAGTCGAAATTGGAGATATTGGATTACACAGACTTCGTTTTTGTTAATATCGCCATCAATGTTTTCGGTACACACGATTGACCTGGTCAACTCTGGTCAACTCTGGTCAACTCCCGAGGTGGCCCCCCTACGTTTTCAACAATATCACAACAAAGTAATAATATGGATTCCTCTTCATCTGATTCTTTTTCAGCCTGCAATGCGATTCAAATAGCTTTGGACAATAATAAAAAGACGATAGAAGTGGTCACCGCACATCGATGTGTGGATAATTGGCTGTCGTATCCTCTGCCTTTTTTAGCCCCATAGGGCCGCACTCACCTTAACAAAAAAAAAAAGGCTCACCTAAGTACTATCATGTATCGCTATCTGTCCTTGTAGCATCGTCCTGCAAATACGATATAAGTACGATATAAAAACAAGTCAGAACGAGTCGGGGGCCTACACCATTGCACTTCTCTTTTATTCTCCGAACAATATTGCCGACCGCTGTCTTTGTTTACATCTGCCAATATACTCTAGGTGGCGCCAGTCGTCGCCAGTCGTCGCCCCCCACCCCTTAACTCTTGCTTTCCCCACTAGGAGACGCCACTGTAGCACCATACTCCTGCTGGTGCACTGTTAGGATTTATATCTTTTATTTTTTTTACTCTTTTTAAATCTGTTATTTTTACAAAAGTGAGCTCGGATGATACATTCATTTGTGGATTAGCATCGCGTAGTCTTGTGTCGTGTCAGCGCCGAGTTTTTATCGACAATCACCAACATTGCAACAAACAACAATCCAACACAAACAACCACAACCACAACCACAACCAACCAACAACAGTCGACACAACCAACTAACAAACAACACAACCAACAACCAACCGCAATCAATCACCAACAACCAACCAACCGAACAACAACAACAACAACAAATCAACAAACAACCATGACACAACAGTCGACACAACCAACAAACAACACAACCAAATAACAAACAACACAAACAACCAAACAACCAAACAACTAACACAACAACCACAACAACCAATCCTAAACCAACAAACCAACAACAATCAACAACCACAACAAACAAACAACCACAACCAACAAAACAACACAACCAACTACCAACCAAACAACCACAACCTACAACAGTCGACACAACCAAATAACCAACAACAACCAACCAACAAACAAACAACCAACAACCAACCAAACAACAACCACAACCAACAAACCAACACAACCAACAAACAACACCACCAACAACCAACCGCAACCAACAACGACAGTCAACACAACCAAATAACAAACAACACAACCAACAACCACAAACAACCACAACCAATCACAACCAACAACAGTCGACACAACCAACCAACCACCCAAACAAACAACAATCAACAACAACCAACTGAACAACCAATCCTATCAACAGTCAACACAACCAACAACAAACCAACAACAACCAACAAACACAAACAACACAGCCAACAAACAACACAACCAACAACCAACTAACAAACACAACCAACAACCAACGCAACCAACAAACAACCAAACAACAACCAACAACAACCAAGTGAACAACCAATCATGTCACGCCAATCACCAACAATCAACAACCACAACACAAACAATCACAAACAACAACCAAACAACACAACCAACAACCAACCACAACCAACAACAGTCAACACAACCAAATAACAATCAACCCAACCAACAACCAAACACAACCAGCAACCAAACACCACAACCAGCAACCAAACAACGCAACCAACAACAGTCAACACAACCAAATAACAAACAACACAACCAACAACCAACCGCAACCAACAACACTCAACACTCAACACAACCAAATAACAAACAACACAACACAACCAACAACCAACCACAACCAACAACAGTCGACACAACCAACCAAACAACAAACACCACAACCAACCAACCAACAACCAACCAACCAACCAACCACAACCACAACCACAACCACCAACAGTCGACACAACCAAACAACACAACAACCACAACAACCTAAACCAACTATACAAGTCGCTTTCTACGAATCGGTTTACATCGTTCGTGTGAACACGGCTATTAATTTGTGAATGGATCAAATACCAATGAATTTATGTAAATTTGTGTATTAATTGTATATAGTGTGTGTTTGTTGATTTCGGTGTATGTTTATTGTTAGCAGTAGACGGTGAGCATTAGATGGTGAGCAGTAGATGGTCTAACTCATGGTGCGTCTTAAACCTTCTACTGCTCACTGTCTAACGCTCACCTTCTACTGCTTGTGGCGCAAATAAATGTACCAGTATGATGTTTATTGTTAGCAGTAGACGGTGACTACGAATCGGTTTACATCGTTCGTGTGAACACGGCTATTAATAATGACTATGTCACTTTCTATTATGACACTCTAGTGTCAGTGTCTATATCCCCCGCCCTACCAAAAACTACGTAGTCGTAGTTTGACAGCCATACGGTTGTTAGGTGGATTGTTTGTTATCTATTGCATTCGGATTATACTTATGACAGCATTTTCGTGCGGTTCTTATGAAGGCCGCGATCATTGGTTGGGTGAGACCAGTAAATTAACCAATGCTTCGTATGTTGTTTCACATTATTCATTTGTGCGTAATGCCATTTGATAGTGTTATATTTCCTTTTTATGATGAGATATTGAAAATTCTAAATTCAAACATTGGAAATTAATTTAGGCATTGTCACTGTTTTTCCTCCACCTCCATCTGTTATTTTGCCACTAAACAAACCCACTAAACAAACACATCGGAGAACCCCAAAAATGAGATATTCAAAATTCTAAATACAAACATTGGAATATACTGTCAATGTTTTTCCTCCACCTACATCTGTTATTTTGCCACTAAACAAAACCACTAAACAAACACATCTGATGTAAACTGCACGCAGCCGTTTCATACTTGCTGTTTGTCAAAACAAGCGTTTTTGTGTATCTATAATGTCAGATGCCAATTACCACAAAACGAACCTGATGCATAAATAAAGTATTTAGCTGCATTCGAATGTAAACCACATGCTCTTTACAGAAACTCAATTACAGTCCCCATCTTTACTTTCATCGCTTTACCTCAGCTCCTTATCAGTCCGAGTTACACTTAAACACTATAATGACACAAACCCGAAAATATTCATTTTCTGCGACTCTTGATTTATGAATTCTGTATTTAGTAATGTCCCCCCGACAAACTGATATCCCCACCTATATTTTATTTAACAATATGGACTAGACTAAACTACATTATCTCTCAAATAGTATGTTGTTGTAATTTCTGCTAACCGATTAATATCAAGGTACAACACGTACCACGGCAAGACCTTGGTCGATGGTGTCAGTGGGGGTGAGGGTTGTTTTATTTATGGGCGGCAGAATAACGTGAGAAACATTGTAATTCTTATCTGACCCGATTTGCTTGATCGCATTTCTTTCCTAATCGACCCTGTTTTACCGAGTAACACCAACTGAATAGCGTACAATTAACTTTTTAGTGCTAAAGATAAGCTATCTCAATGCATACTAAATCGATTACCAGTAAAGAATATATATAATACCCCTATTAACATAAATGCAAAATAACTACTGATACTGCATGTAAGTACCTGAATCCATCAGTATCTCATCATAATCATTAGTTAAAAATGTAGCTTAAGTTTACTCATTTGCTATTGTCATCACTTTGTTCATTCACATCATGGAGACCAGCTTTCTGTCTGTAAGGAATTTGTATGCATTTATTGTATCACCTCAATTTATTGTAAACATACCTTGCAGAGAGTTAAAATAAAAGAATTGATTGAATTGAATATGTGCAACGATTCTCCTTTAGTAGCATTCGTCCAAATAAAACAAACTATATTTAACGCGCAGTGCATTTAACGCGCAGTGCAAAACATTAGCTTCAATAATTTGAATGTTGTATGGCGAAGTGCCTAATTAAACTTTGGATTTGACAGAGTTGCTCCAAATTTCTAGATAATTAATCTAAATCAAAGTATATATGTTCAGATTATATCAGATTATATCAGCCCAGCACAGCTCGCCGGTCCCCGGACCCCCCCCCCCCCACACACCCTCCCCCCTCGAATTAAATGCGCCGGTGCCCGGCTTGCCCGGTGTGGCAATTGAGACCGTCCGCCATTACGCCGAGGAACGGCAACACTAAAAAGCAACACTAAAAAGCATTTTCCATGGACTTGAGCATTCTCCCTACCGAAAAGTGACAAATCTCTAAAACCTCAGCATCTCGAAACAAATCGGTTGGTACACATCCGTACCCAAAACATTCTATTCAATTTATAAGGTTACTGATGATGCGCACCGAAAAATTTATCGAACGGCGGAAACTGCGACACCGGGCGTTTCGCCGGTTGGTCCTTACACAATAATCTTTTATTGTTAATTTAGGTCATCCCACCAGGACAGCGTGGCTGACGGGCTTCTGATTGGTCGATTTGAATGGTCCTTTGTTTAACAGGACTGATATATATCTTGTGGGGCACTAGACACGATGTAGTGCTGCCTCTGTCGCCATCGCAATCACAATGCATCGTATTAACAACATTGGTTGGAGATCGAATCCCCGACCAACCGAACTAGTACGCCATACAAGGATTGTCAATGGGAGGGAAACCAGTTACTATCGTCGTGAACCTATTCGTACTAGGGGCACAATTGCAGAGAGAATCGTTCAAGCCCAAGCTCAAGCCCGTGCTCAAGCTCAAGCCCGTGCTCAAGCTCAAGCCCGAATTCTAGCTCCACTTGAGGCTCCAGCACCTGCACCTGAACCTGAACCTGAACCTGAACCTGAACCTGAACCTGAACCTTAACCTGAACCTGAACCCCAACGTGAACCTCAAGTCCAACCGATTGATGAAGGTATTTACTTTTATACACGCATGTTATGTTTCGAAATTGTCAATGCTATGTCTAGCCGCAAACAAACCTTAAGGTAAACCATGGTTGTTACGGCATAACTACATCCAGTAGAAGAAAAGTCGATGCAGATCTATTCCTTGATTTCCACACAGCAAAAAATAAATTCGGGATTTTGTTGCGTCCTATATAAATGTTGTATTGTCACAACTCTATCAATGCGTTCGAAGGTTATCGTCAGTAGCGTAAGGCAACGTGGTGAACTATAGAAATAATTAAATAAATAAATACATAAATAAATGCATAAATTAATAAATGCCGGTAACTACTGTTGTCACTCTGCTGCAATGACACCTATGCAGCCTCCGCCAATCGGTCCCGCCTCTTTTGATAGCTTTGGACGAATGTGGGGGTTTATGTAGACTCAGTCTTTTCATATGTCAGGCTTTGGACAAACATGGGGCTTTATGTAGGCTCAGTCTTTACATAGGTCAACCTTGGACGAACGTGGGGGTTTATGTAGACTCAGTCTTTTCATATGTCAGGCTTTGGACAAACATGGGGCTTTATGTAGGCTCAGTCTTTACATAGGTCAACCTTGGACGAACGTGGGGGTCCGGCCCCTCCTGACAAGAACAACAGATATTCACGGAAAAACGGCAAAGAATGCCCTTAGGCCGAGTGAGCCACATAAAAAATACGTTTCAGACGACGACTGAGTCGTACGCGAAAAAGGCAGCGAGTCACTCGTTGCCCATTCTTCGGGAGACTCAGAAGGGTGTATGACCGCGGGTTGGGTGAATCGCTGTACGTTGAGCTCAGAGCTGCCCGAGGCGAATGTGACCGTTGCTGTGGCCCTCCTTATGGCGTGGAGGGTAAATGGGGGTCAGTTGGATCGCGCCACCTGGGCCTCCCTCCACCTCCTTGCGATGTAGGAGATGGTCATAGGCTGTTGGCCTTCTGGGAACAGCAGGAGGGGCTGCACGGGGGTGGATGTGGGGACAAGGCGCAGCATAGCGCGGTATGCCTCGACCAGGCAAAAGCGGGGTCCGGGGCTGGGGCCAGCACCACGATGCGGGACTGGTTGTTGGCTTGCATGTTCTTGGCCCACTTCTGGTTGGTGTATAGGGTCCCGTCCCGCTCCCAGACATTGCCCCTGGTCATGTGCCACGTTCAGTCAAAGGTGGCCGCCAACCTCGGGGCGACCTCAGACTGCCTTGCCCCTGTGAAGAACATCACCAGCAGCGCGAATGCCACCACTGTCCCGGGTGGGTCGGTCCTTAGGTCGACGACCGCCTGCCGGATGATGTGCATCGGTGTGTGCAGGGGGCCTGTGGTTCTTGGATCTCCTCTGTGCTTCCATCACCAGTCGCACTGTTATGTGGTCGACGGGGTCGGTGGTGGCCTCCTTGAGCCGGAAGAAGAGTCTGAGGTGTGACACCAAGTTTGCAACAGACGATGGGCACAGTCGGGCGCTGCGCTCTTCAATCCAGCACCTGATCTGGAGCGGCGTGGGGGACAGTGGCTGCACCGCATAGTGGTTGCAGTACGCCGTGTAGTTGGTGATGGTGGCATTGTAGTTTGTGCATGTCTGCCTGGCCATTGCGGCCTGGGTGAGCTCCGCGTATTCTGTGCCTGCAAGCAGAAAGAGGTTGGAGGGGAGCATAATGAAGAAGAGCTGGTGCGACAGGGGTTAGGGAATTGTTCACGCAGATGTTTATGCCAGTAGTCTGGTGTTTATGGCTTATGTGGGCTCTGCTGAGGGCGTCAGCTATGACATTGAGGTGGCCGGGTATGTGATGGTATGTGATGCGGATGTTTCGGGTGGCCTGGAACATCCAGGTGGCCCTGGCAATGGTGAGTAGGTGATGGTCCTGGCCCCTGCCGGTGGAGAGCACCTGGAAGGCCGTGGCATTGTCACACCATATTGCTATGTGGCCACTCGCGTCATCGGGGCGGGCTAGGGTGTGGAGGGCGACCAGTACATTGAGGGCCTCTATGTGAGTTATGCTGTCGTCCCTCCAGCAATACCCCTCCCGGAGGGGCATGGAGTATGCATGTTTGTCATCTGCCCCGCCAACGCCCCCAAGGCAGGTGTTGACCGCTATATACCTGCCTGGGTCGTTGGTAGGGATGAACGCGGTGCTGTTCCAGCCCTCGGCAAATGCGGGGAACCATGCCAGGTCTGCCCGCATTTTGTCATCAACGCGGGCGCTGGGCCCGGAAATGGCCCTGAGTGCCCCGAGCAGGCGGCCAACGAAGAGCCCGGCTGGGTGGACACACTTGGAGAGGTGCAGGAGCTTGCCGAGGAGGGACTGAAGCTGCTTCCTGCTTATGTGGGTCCTGGCGGCGGTGGTGTGAACCATGTGCATGGTGCTTGCGACCTTGTCGGCCGGCATGGCGAGGGTCATTGTGGGGGCGTCTATACAGATGCCCAGCCACCGGTCGGACGCAGCGGGGGGGGGGGGGGGCTGTGTCTTCTCGGTTGCCTCAGGGAGGACAATCTCATTGAACATGGCTCGGTCGGTGCAGAAGTGGGCCTCGGCGGTCGGGCGTCCCGGCGCGACAACTATGAGGTCGTTGAGGTACATTGTGGTGGCTATGCTGCATCCACGGAGTATGTAGATGACCGCCTCGGCCACCCTTTGTATGTGGCAGCTGGATCCCTGTGAGCCAAATGGGACTGAGATGTTGAGGTAGTAGCTGCCTCACCAGCGGGCCCTGAGGAGGGGCCAGTCGAGGGGGCAGGACCTAAAGTTCTTATAAGCCCTGCTTATGACCATCGTGAACATGAAGCTCTGGGGGCCGCTTGCCCGGAGCTCGCATGTGAATACGTCCACTGTGGGGAGGCAGTTGTCGCGGGTGTGGCCCAGCGCAGTGTTCTTTATGATATATGCGTTAACGGATGTTTTTTCGGGGAAGGATAGGTCAGTGATTATCCTCCTTTTGCTGGGGTCAGCTTTTTCCCTCGTCATCATGGGCGATGCATGGAACCAGGTGTGGAAGGGTGGTTCGCTGTATGGCCCATGGAGTGCCCCGCATTCGGTCTCTTTGCGGATGTATTCGCCCACGGCCTCAGGGTGCTGGTTGCCGCTGGGGTGTTTGTCAAGCCGTCCGGTCCCAGATGTGAGGCCGAGGTAGCTGAGGGGGAAGCCGAACTGGATGAAGTCGACCAGATGGTGGTGGTCGCGGGACTCTGATAGCAGGGCGCTCTATCGGTCGACCCTAATGCCACTTGGGACCGGGTTGCAGGCAGCCACCACGTTTGGCAATCCCGTGGCACGGACGGCACTGTGTATTTGAGCTATGCTGCCGTCGACTGCCGAGGTGGGGCGGGGCCAGTTGTCACTGCGCTGTCGCGTGAATGCTCCTGCACTCGGGTCGATTTGTCTTCCCGGGAGCTGTGTGGCTTCTTGGGCGCAGTGGATTCAGATTAGGTTAAAGTCTGGTTGGGTCTCCCCGCCACCAGGTGCCGTGGTGGCGCCATTGGTTGAAGCCGTTGGTTGAAGCCACATGGTGTGTTGTGTATGGAGGGGGCGGGTGGGTGGGGGTGTGGGGTCAGCCACAAGGGCTGACCGCCATGCCGTCCCGCGGGGGACCCCCTACTGGGAGTGATGAGGTCACGTGGTCCGGCTGACGATAAGGGCTGTGGTCTCAGCGGGTGCCTGGGGGCCAGCCTGGGGTGTGTAGTCGCCGCCTCCGTCCGCCTGGGCAGCGTAGGTGGTTGGGGGGGATGATGGCGGTGCCACTCCAGCCCTTGGGAAATGCGGGGAACCAATACGGTCTGCCCGCATTTCATCTTGAATGCGGGCGCTGGCCCCGGAAATGGGCCTGAGTGGGGAAAGGCGGGTCGTGCCAGTCGGCCGCAACCCCCTTATTTAGTTTTTGGCGCCATCCCATGCCTTGCAACGGCGCTGCTGCTCAGAATGGTCAAAATATGTCTGTGTGACTCTGAAGCAGTGTGACTCTTAACAGGTCAGTCATGGTGGTGCTGGGGAAGGGTGCATCGGCGTACTGAGTTAAATGCGGGGCACGGACACTCGTGTGCCTCTGCCTCGAGCCGTGGGCATCCCTGTTTGTTATTGTTATTGTCCTCCCTGTGGCCACGCACGTCCGCCCGGGTAGGGGTGGGCATGGCTGTGTAGTATGTGAGCCACTCGTGCAGCATGGCATTTCTAACCGACCATGTAAGCTTGTTCTTTTCAATGCGATCGAAGATGCGCTGGGACCATTTGCGCACCATGGGCCATGGCTTAGTCATGCATTCCTTGGTGATGCATCGGTAGTGGTCGATCATGTCTCTATAATCACGTGGGTCATATACCGGCTCATCGTCCAGGAGGGTCATGAACATGCACAGGTATTCCCTGTCAGTCATGGTGCCGCGCACGGCAAGCTTCTGCGTGGCGGACTGGGAGTTAGTGCGCTCAACGTACATGTAGGGCTTAGATATGGGGTTAGCTACGAACATGTCACGCATGATAGTGTCCTTCCAGCCTGCGGTACCGCGCCCTATTAGGATCCATCTCATCTTCCAGTACCTCTATCTGCTGGGCCCTGGGCTTCCTCCATCCCAGTGATTGTCCGTTACTGCGATGACCCTCCCCACTGGGGAGAGACTGCGAGGAGGGGGTCAGGGGCCATGCCCTGGACGAGGCGGGGCGGCAGCAATGGCCGTGCCGCATCGCCACAGGCGGTAGCCCGCGTCTGCCCACATCTGACCTGGGGGGGTGGCTGCGCGGGCTGCGCGGGCGCGGGTTGTTGTTGTTGTCGGGCCGCTCCGATTGCCGGCCAGGGGCTGGCCGGTGGCGCATTGGGGCGGTGATCGGCTCGAGCCGGTGGGGCGGGCGGGGGCAGGTCCCGTGCCCCGGGAGCCTCAGCGATCTGAAGTATGGCGTCGTGCAGTGCCCCGATCTGGTCGTCAAATAGCGCCTCCATCTCAATGATATACTAAATTGATTACCAGTAAAGAATATATCAAATAGAACATAGTTGTCATTAACTAGTCACATAATTTAAAGTATCAAGTGGCTATGGCAAAGAACATAGCATTTACCCCTATTAACATAAATGCAAAATAACTAGTGATACTGCATATAAAGTAGGGCTATGTAACGAAAGGAAGGATACAAACGAGTTTTGGGTCAGACACTTTTATTGAGCGTCTTGGCTAGCACAATAACAGGCTTACCGGTAAAAGTTTGAAATCGCCTAGAGAAATGACTGCCCAGCCGAGCGCGCTGACGGAAACGCCCGTTGGTGGTGCTAGTGTAGGCAAACTGGGGCAAATTCGGGCAGGTCAGGGATTGGCTATAATATATTGCGAATAACGTAACGGCAAATAATAAATAATAAAGGATACTCCGCCTATTTATATCCACATAATTAATTATATATCCCATAAAGTAGGACTATGTAAAGAAAGGAAGGATACAGACGAGTGTTGGGTCAGACACTTTTATTGAGCGTCTTGGCTAGCACAATAACAGGCCAAAGGAGAACGCCTACGCGTCTCCCCCCAACCCAACAGGCGTTTGATCCATAGTGCCGCAACCACCCTTATATCATTCACTATCCGAGTCCCTAATGGGGTTTTTAGGTAGCTATAAACGGACTCAGATGACCAATCACTCCTGACTTTCAGTTCCTCAATTGTTGCACTGCACATGACAAGGAAAGTGCAGCCCCCCCTCCTCAGTGAATGGGATGAGAGGGTGGAAGCGTCAAACACTGCCCTTGACACAAACAATTTGAGCGTCACCTGGTAGACATTGTAAGGAAACGGACAGGAGAGCCCCCCCAAACATGGAATACGGAATGCCGGATCTGATGGTTCCGCCCTAATCTGACTAAAGTGCCTCTCGGCCCAGTAGACCACACAGACACTAGTGTCACAGCACCTTGCAAGAGGGATCTCTAGGACCCGCTCCCTGAATTGGATCGTTTTAGAATGGTGAATCATCAGAACCATCCCCCAGTCATAGAAGACGAAGTCTGATCTTCGAAGGGTGGAATCCGACATTGTCACCTGCGATTTACGCAGAAGCCCCCTCAAAGAACAAAGGGCTGCCGGCCTCCATGCTACATGGCCAGGGTTGCTCATCAATAGTGCGACAATCTTCCTTAACATGTGCGGTAGCAGCGGCATCGTGCGGTGAGGCGCATCACCCTTAACCCCGCGAATCCCCTTTAACATCGAAGATAAAACAACATTTTTGTAGTCAATAGAGCTCTCGCCATTTTGCCTTAATATATAATTCAAGCCACTCAGGTAATTCAGGATGGATCCATATTTCAGCAAACGGGCCAGCCATGATGCATAGAGTGCTACTTGCTCCTCGGAGTAGGGGATAGGTGAGCTGGAGGAATTAAATAGCTCAACATATTCTAAATACTTTCAAATTTGAACCCCCCTTGCGATGGCCGAATTCTTCGCGTAAAACTGGCGCTGATATTCCTGCTGCTCGTTCTTTAGCACAGCTATCCCTGAAAGAAATAAACGAGGCATAAAAACCTGGCTACAACAAAGCGCGCCAGCGATGTCTACTGCCCTAATTCTGTCAGAACTATCATTCTCATTTAATCTGCTTAGGGCATCACAAACAACGTTTAAACGGCTACGTTTATATACAGAGCTAAATTCAAAGTTATTTTTTACTGCTAGCCAAAATAATCTGCGGAGGAAAAACATAATACCCTCACACCTGGACCTCCCTGTGTTCAGTGCTGCCTGAACCACAGCACTATCCGTCACCATCATGATGATGCTATTGGACCAAGCAGCACTCCAGCGAAGGCAGGCCGCATAGACCGCCCACATCTCCTGTACTTTGATGTGTGAAGCACCGACCTCTGACGGAGGGCTGAAGTGGTGGTGGCCTGCATAAGCCTCAAGGAGTTTGCCAACTCCGTCGCTGAATGAACCGACTCCCCAATCATGGCCATGGAGAGCGCCGAACCCCCAGTTTGAGGCATCGCTATATGTAGAGATGACAGGAGCGAACATACCCAAGATCTTGGCCTTACCGTTAAAGGAACTCGCAAAGTTAAGCCACCAGTCTAGGTCCTCCCTTATTCCCTTATTTAATTTCGCTCTATGAAAAGGTTGATTAAGCTTAGCCATTAAGTCGTAAATGTGTCTAGTGAACGTTCTCCCGCCTCCGATGACTATCGAGCAGTGATCTAGGAGGCCCCCACACATTCAAGATCTTTTTTGGAGGCTTTCCTCCGTCCCCGGAGCCTATGCAAGATTTCTATCGTCTTATCTAATTTGTCCTGGGGAAGACTAAGCTCCAAACTCACCGAGTCGACATCAATCCCGAGGAACCAAACTCTGGTGTCGACTTTACTGACTTTCCTAAAACTCACAAAAAAACCAAGCCTTCTAAGTATCGCTATCAATTTCCTTTGGGCCCGCTCTACCTCATGCCTCATACCACCAACCAGACAAAAGTCATCTAAGTAATTCACTACTCGCTCTAATCCCTGCCGCACACAGCATCTGACGACAAAATCGGAAATCTTTGAGAAAATGTAAGGGCTTGATGATAGGCCCATACTGAGGCGGTTATGAAGAAAGTAAGTAAAGTCCTCATCACCAGGCCTCCGGTATCGGAGCCCCTGGCATTGCTGGTCATCGGGGTGGATAGATACAGCCCTATATGCATCTTTAATGTCTACGGTTCCCAGAACATCACCCCTTTCCAACATGTCTGTAACATCATCAAGGCCTTTATATGAACATTTTTGGCAAACTTGCTTAGTGAAATTATTAACAGAGATGCATGTAGGCCTACTGCAGTCAATGACCACACGACCGCCACCATCGTCCTTGGGGACGATAAATGCGTCATGTGTGCATAAGGCGGGAGCATTGGTGACCGAGATGACACCATCTCTTTCCTCGTCCAGAGACTTTCTGTCAATAATATCACTCTCCCAAGCAGACTTCCTCCTAGTCCTAGCAGGCACATAACTAGCAGCACATGCGGGATTTATTACCCGGAAACCAAAAGAAACTCCTATCATGATATATAACCAATAAGAGTCAGTGTCGCCCCGCATAAATAACTCAACAAAAATTCTGCAGGGTCTAAGTTGAGTAGCGACACCGGCAATCTTATGTATGCATTTACAAAAACCCCGCACACACTCGTTGGTGACCTTAATCGCCACGGGTGGCTGCCCACCCCATTCCCTAATGTGAACATGTAGGCTCCCAAAATCGCCTTGCTCGACAAATAAGCGATCGTCACTACTGGCGCCAGCTGGTTGCAACCAGCGCAGCTCATCCACCAATGCTCCCCACTGAATCTGGCTTTCCTTAACCTCCCCCACACCAACCGCCTCAACCCCAGCTGAAACATCAACGGTACAATTAATATGTTGATCATGGTTAACGGGGAATGAATCAGACAAGTCAGTATTGATTAGCTTTATATTCTCAACAGCAAAGTCAAGAGAGTCATTGGGAACATCACAAAGAACACAGTCCGCATTCACCTGTTCGGGTGAACAGCTGGCAGGAGGGCAGCTGGCGGGCAAATCACCGAATCGCACATGGTCGCTCGGGAAGTCACGACCGGATGCACATCCGACAGTCAAAGGTTCAGGGTCAGTAGCCTGGCTCCCAAAATCCCCTGTGCTTCCATTGACACTAACAGTCGCGCCTCCATACCGCTCTTCAGTCATACGATTCCCAGCACTCACCATGCTACCCGCACCGTTACCACCAATGACGGCCTCCTCTCGACCAGTAGTGGCTGTGAAAGTACAACGTCTGAACACTTTGACTTCTGGTTACTGAATGGTTTATTCGAATGGTTTATTCACGGCGTAGGGCACGCTTGACCCGCCGGCTAAACTTTCCATTACGTCATCTCATTTGCATATCTCTTTGTCCCCAACTCTGCATATCGTTAACATATATTACCCAC
>CM059186.1:182738357-182772420 GCA_030323885.1 Branchipolynoe longqiensis
CTAGTCGAGGGTTGGATGCAATGGTTCTCCACTTGTCCCGATGTTGTGCTGTTCTGATAGACTGTGAATAATTCAAGCCTGTCCACTGTGAAATATTTGTAAACCATGATGTTCTTGGTCTCCCTCTCCCTCTGCTGCCATTCACCTTCCCTTCCAACAATGTACGGTATATTGAACTCTGACGAATGATGTGGCCAAAATAAATAAGTTTCTTTGTCTGTATAGTGGCAAACAAGCTTTTCTTATTTTTAATTTTTCTGAGAACTTCTTTGTTGGTGATCTTCTTTGTCCATGATATTTTCATCATCCTTCGATACGTCCACATCTCAAATGCTGCTAAACGCATATCATTACACCAGACCCGGTGGCTGAATCGGTAGAGCGCAGGCCTCCTGTGTGGGAGATTTGGAGTTTGATTCCCGGTCGAGTCAAACCAATGACTTACATAATTGATATTTGTAGCTTCTTAGCTTGGCGCTCAGCATTAATAGCATAAGGTAAGGACTGGTTAGCTCAATGTCAGGATAATGTGGCTGAATGGGATATCAGGTCATGGTGCTGGCATCCTGATTTCCCAGTGGGGGAGCACCGTAAGGTTGCCATGAGTGTGCACTGTCACAAGTCGGCATCCATCCTGATATGACCTTAGATGTTGGCATGATGTAAAACTCCAAGAAACAAACAAACAAACATTAAATCCTATATCCGGCAATAAATACTATTTATTCAATGCTGACTTTGTAGTTTGGCCATTTCCCGCTAGGGGGGCGGGTTAGATAGAATCGGACAGTTGACACCCTGTGATCTGACACCCAGGATGTGGGCTTTGGCAATGATGGACACTTGTCAGGACCACCCACTCTCATGTTTCCACTGCCCAGCTTGGGTAACACAATATGGCAGTGTCTAATGCCCGCCGGATACGTCGCGACATAGCGAACTGTGCTAAGTGCCGAACCCTCACTACTGGTGTGTCAGTGGAGAATGGTGTCCACGTACGTGTTTGATTGGTTTATTATTTACGAATATCACTGACCTGATCATCATCATCATCATCATCATCATCATCATCATCATCATCATGCTGTTGGTCATGACGACAAAGACTGCTTTCATTACTTGACTGCCGATCTCCATTTAGCTCTCTGCTGTGAGAGTTGCATCCATGAGTCGGTCTTAATGTCTCTCAGCTTCAGGTTTCTCTTGATGGTATCCTTGAACTGGAGACGAGGGCGCCCTCTCTTTCTGTAACCAGAAGACAGTTGAGAATAGAGGATCTGCTTTGGTAGCCTGTCTGATGACATCCTCATGAGGTGTCCAGTCCACCGGAGATTCTTTTTGATCAGAAGATCTTCCATAGAGGGCAGCCCCATTTGTTCGAGTATTTCCTTATTTGTCGCATTTCATGAAAGCTGCCTGCAAAAGTGTTGAAGTGCTGCTGGCTTTTGCAAGTTACCAGTGGCACTCTCTCGGGGAGCAAATAGAGGTTTCACAGAGGCAAGAACATGTCAAGACAGGCGCAAAACTATTTGTCCCTGCAGTGGCTGGTCAGGAGATGTTGGGAGTTCCATACATCAACCGCCCTTAATGCTGCCACAGTGACATGGTTTTCTGTTTAGGGTTTGTTCCCTTAGCCTTCGGTTCTGTCAAGAACCTGTACCACAAGGCAGTGGTTTACAACTCTGCAGGGCAGGGGTGTCAAACTCCCTGAGGTATTGCAATACCTGCAATACCTGCATACCATGATCTGATCGTGAGTGGGCAAACACATTGGTGAAACAAACAAAGACGAAATTAATTCGCGCACCAAACCCGCCAACGGAAGCCGAGTATGCGTCATCCAAGTATATAAGGGTCGCAGCAGACAGCCTCCGATTCGAAAACATTTACACACCAGAGGGCGTGAGTTCTGTACTGTGCGCGTTGGTTTCACACTCAATGAGAGGTTAGCGATTGTTTGTTTGTTTTGTTTGTTTGTTGCGTCATGACAATATCTAAGGACATATCAGGGCGGGAGGTTCACGATTTATCGCCTTGCCGATAAAGGTGGAAAATGTCGCTGGGTGAGCCAGGTGGGAGGTGAGGAAGGGGGGGGGGGGGGGGGGGGGGGGGGGGGGGGGGGGGGGGGGGAGGGAGGGGGGGGAGACGTAATTTAATCAAGTTTTTGTTAAACATTAATAAAGAAGAAGCTTGATTAAGCGGGCAACTTGTCTAATGCTCTCTCTCTCTCTATCTCTCTCTCTCTCTCTCTCTCTCTCTCTCTCTCTCTCTCTCTCTCTCTCCTATTAATGTTAAACCTAGGATTAAACAGTGATAAGCATCAGCTTGGATTTGCTTAACTTAGCTTGGGATTGAACCCGCGACCTTCTATGGGGGAGGTGGGCCATCCCGTCTAGTTTGATAAGGGTTTCTGCCGGTTCTTGTCTACTCTGCGGCTTTGAAGCTTAAAACATGCAGGTTACCCCCCCCCCCCCCCCCTCCTCCACACCCTCTCACGGCGCCTCGCACACACTGCCACAACTCCGTCATCAAGACGCGGCGCGGCCCGGTTTGACCTGTCTGAAATCGGGATGAGTAGGACAGCTCACGTCCCGACTGGTGGTTGGAGTGTCGGTCCTCGTGTCTCCCACCAACCAGACATGTCGGGTGCGTGTTACACAAGAAACGCACCTCCTCCTCTGTTATCATCTCTACGTTATCAGCATCTTCACCACCGTCATCAGCAGGAGCATCACCACCATAATCATCATCATCACCACCATCATCATCACCATCCTCACCACCATCATCACCTACACCATCATCCCCACCATCTCTCCCACCATCCCGTCCTGATATGACCTTAGATGTTGCTAGGACGTAAAACAACAACAAACAAACATCTCCCCCACCATCACCCCCACCATCACCCCCACTATCACCCCCACTATCACCCCCACCATCTCCCCCACCATCACCCCCACCATCACCCCCACCATCACCCCCACCATCTCCCCCACCATCTCCCCCACCATCACCCACCAATCACCCCACCATCACCCCCCCCCCCCCACCACCGCCATCATCATCCAGCCGCCGACAGTCTAATTACCGTCACTATTAGCAAAGGCCGTCTTTCCTCCAGATCTTCTATATTTTAATGTACGAAGATATGCAGTTGTAGGATTGGATGAGGACTGTAAACTATTTAATTTAATCGTTTTATTTGACTTAAGCCTCACTAGTCTGTAGTGTTTCGACGAAACGCCAGTCCAAGTGGTTATTCCAGGAACGGTGGTTGGATTGGGAAGTGTGGGAGTGGTGACGGTAGCGGTGTCTATAAAGTATAAGTTCTCCTTTGTTCTCTTTCTCCACACACACATGCATACATACGCACATACACACACATACACACATACACATACACACACGCACATACATACACACATACACACACGCACATACATACACACACGCACCTACATACACACATACACACACATACACACATACACACGCACATACACACCCATATACACACATACACACATACACACACATACACACATACACACATACACACACACGCACACAGATACACACATACACACACGCGCACACACACGCACACACGCACATAGACCAAAGGAAAGTGTTGTGGTCTCCCATTGTGTAATTAGTCCTGTCATGGCGGCACTCGGCTGTCACGAGTGACCAATGGGACCTTTTAGTGTGTGTAATAGCTTTTTCCGGTTATGCGCCACCAAATAGACCTTTTCTTGCTGAACATGCGCACTGAGCTTTCACCCACACTAGTATTGGTTGGCTGGTTGTTGGAGTTATACATCATATCAAGACGGGTACCGACTTGTGACAGTGCGCACTCGTGGCGACTGTATAGTGCTGCCCCACTTGGAAATTAGGCTGCCAGAACCATGCTCCAATTTCTCAACCAGTCAATTTTTAACACCCAAGCAATTGTGTAGAATTGATTCTACATATCTAACTTATATACTGGTGCCCTTATCAAACATGGAATACTGAGCCAATGGAATACTGAGCCAATTTGATAGAACCTGCTACTGCAGAAGCCTATTGGCATGCTTGCCAACATTAATTTAGTATGTTTGCACTTGAAATATCTCAAAAGTTAGCCATTTAAAATATAAGTTACTTCAAGCTAAAGTAAGGTAGATTATAATGATCAGTCTAATATATTTATCTCAGAAAATGACAGAAACTGAAAACCATCGGCTATGACACTTTAACCTTGACGCCATTTTAATGTGTTATATTAATGCAAGGTGCACACCACCGTCTGCACATCGTAAAGATGCGTCTGGGCAGAGTGATTAGGGTCACCAACTCCCGATTTCCTGAGAGCGGGAACACAGTTCAGCTTTGATCAAATCTGGTGTTGAAATGAAGATAAATCCCATTTTGCAACTCCCACCTGTGCCAATTTGGATTTCCACTGCTGTGTATAACTTCCAGCATCATCAAAGGCCGGTTGCTCTCATACCATGTCTATGTGGTGTGGGAGGTTAAAAATCCCTTGGGTCGGTAAAAGTGTAGGCCCGGGCTTTCTATCAACAAACTGGCCAGAGCAGGAGCATCCACATCGCAGCCCTGGGAATCAGCTATCTGATTGCAAATCCTGCTACCACCATCCACCACCGAGAGCACCTCCCACGAATAAAGATCATACCTGTGCTCGAAAATCCCTTGAGATAACTGGTGGAAGGACACAATGAAGAAGACTCCTAATTGTGTGGTGTTTTTTTCCCGTTTGGTGTGGTTTTATTTGACATTTAAAATAAAAAAATATAGTTAACAAGCAATTATTGTGGCGAAAAAACAAACACATACAGAATAACGCCGCAAGAAACACCATTAACATGGAAGTAATGTGAAGTGTTAGTGACACGGCATATGATGTTGGCGTCACTGTTTGTATATTTGTTGACCGTGGCTGTGAAGTGCTAGCTCAAGGGGCCCGTGCGGATGCTGACATCAGTTGGTCACACGCACTATCCAGTCGCCGGGATTCCACACATGTGTGTTTGCTGTGGGGGGAAAAGCACATTCAAAGTGATTCTTGGGGTCCGGGTGCGTTCGGAAACTGGGATAAGTGGAGGTTGTTGGCATCATTTTTATTTTTTTATTTTTTTTTATTGAGGCTGTATTTATACTGTCCATAGAATATAAGCCCGGGTAATCAGGCTTGTTTTCAATGCTGGCCAGTTGTAGTGTTGGTGTTATCTTACCACACAGTTGCTGCTGATAAGGTATTTGATTGCCTGCATTTCAGTAACAGATAGATAGTTGGTTGGTATGGTTAGTAGCCTATGTTAGTTTTATTTTTATTTTCTCGGCATATATGTATTTGTATTTTGTTCTACTCTTAGGGTTCGGTGTCGCAGACATGTCATATTTATGTATTTATTTCAATCGTGGTAACACATGATTTATTTTTGTCGGAATATATATTAGCTACGGTATTGCCACATTGATCAAAGTAGCATTTTACGGTAGTGAACTACTTGTAGCATGCACTGACCTCAGGCAACGAGCCGCATAGACAGGTAGGTGTGGGTAGTGTGGTGACATCAGGGAGCCTAGGTGGTGTAATGGTTAGCACGCTGGCCCGGAAAGCAAAGAGATGTGGCTGCGAGTCCTGCTCTAGGAGCAATATTTCCCAATTTCATCACCCCCACCGCCCCCAACCGACAGTCTTAAGGAACTGTGTGAGAAGAATATATTTGAACTTTCTGGATAAATATTTAACTATCTAAAAGTTACCAAGGCAACGCTTTGGAGGTGGTAGTTTTTTCTCTTCAAATTTCTGTGGTCAACTTTGATTTGTAATAAAAAACCAGATGGGAATATTTTTAAACCGACCATAAAATGGCCGCTTTGCGGTTAAGAGTACAGTAAAACCTCTCTAAATCGACCGACCTTGGGACCGACTTTAAGTGGTCCATTTAGGGAGGAGGTCGGTTTAGGGAGTTAGAATATAGTTACAATGGTATTGTTGTGAGCCAAATAAACCGATTGATATAGGGGAGTGGTTGATTTGTGAAGGTGGTCGGTTAGGGAGGTTTTACTGTAGTTATTTTTCCTCTTTCCATGTGGCAGGTCATGGCAATCGAACCCAAACCGAGTCAAAGGAAAGTTTGCTTTATTTGACGACGCCTCTATAGCAAATATATTTTTATCTTCAGCTCTTGGACGTCAAATATGGTCATTCTGATTTATTTCTTTGGACAAAACCCACTTCCGCCACATAGGCTATTCTTTCCGATAAGCAGCAAGGGGTCTTTTATATGCACTTTCCCACAGACTTGACACCACATACCACAGCCTTTGATGAACCAGTTGTGGACCCCTGGCTGGAATGGAAAATAGCCCAAACTGTAGGATCGATCGGACCCAAACCTTCACATGTGGACACTTTACTGCCTGAGCTGCATCCTGCTCCCCGGACCGAGTCAAATAACTTGACTTAAAATTTATACTTTTTGCTACCTAGCCTGACATTTGGTATTACTAGGATATGGCAAGGAGCAGTGGAATGAGGAAGTCGAATTGTTTGACATAAACATTTCCCCTGCTTAATCATCAAATATAATAAAAGAGAAACTGTGTAAAAAAGATGACATGTACCATCAAGAATAATGATCGCCTTCTTTTATCATCTTGATATTATGCTTTTACATGTAAAAGCGATGGTTTGAACAAAAGCAAACATTTCTCGCCGTGAATATGGCCTATGCTGCCGACACGGCGTAAAGCAACCACCAATCAATCAATCTTTTATCATCATCCAGCAGTACAATAAAATATCAATCAGGCCATGTATGGCTGTCGTTTGATACTAGTTCGCTGAATACATTTTGTTGGCGTTGGTAAATATTTTATTCATCTGAACACATATTTGATCAGCGCTGAGGCACTGGTCTTCCAGCCATTGGAGCGATCCCATTCTGAACATTAAAAGTAAGGGAGCAGCCTATGCTATTAAATACACCATATCGGTGTTCTGGCATTCCGGAAGCTGGCGCCTCTGGTTCCATGCGCATGTGCACTGGGCTGTCTGTGACAGGGCGACCCGGATCTCCGAGTGCAGCACTAGCAGACGGCGGATGGATGTGTTTGGAGATTAGAGGTGTATTTATGAAGTAAATGTCCAACATAACATCCCTGTATGATCTACCAGATAATGAATGACTAGTGACCCTGGAGGTAGTAGTGTGCACCGGCTTCTGTCAGACGGGATGGCCGAATGAGTTAGAGGGTCCGTCTCCCGTGCTGGTAGATCGTGGGGTCGTGGGTTCGAACCCAGGTCTAGTCAAACCAATGACTTAAAAATTTGATACTTGTCGCTTCCTAGCCAGGCGCTCGGCATTATTAGGATAGGGCAAGGACTGGTTGGCTCAGTGTCAGGATAATGTGTCTGAGTGGGATACCAGTTCATGGTGCCGGCGGCCTGGTTTCCCAGTGGGACAGCACTGTAAAGTCGCCATGAGTGCACACTGTCACAAGTCGGTACCCATCCTGATATGACCATGGATGTTGCTAGGATGTAAAACAACAACAAACAAATCTCTCACTGACACTAGTATGCTGTCACAAAGAACTGATTTTGACTGACTGTCATTGATGGTGGCGCCACTTTGCACCCAAGCGGCGAAATGGTAATGCATTTGTAAAACATTAAAGGCAAAAATAAGGAAGAAAATGTTAAAGTTCGAGTCCGAGGGTTCTGAGTTTCTCTCATTTTCTGAGATAGATATAGTAGGTTGATCGTTATAATATAACCTTTGAGATATTTGAAGTGCAACCATGCAAAAGCTAGTGGCAGAGGTGCCAGAGGCCAGAATTTAGCTACATTAGAGTTACACTAGAATTTTCCAAACAAACCAACATTTATATACCGCTTGCCTAACTGCAACTGAACACTCAAACTTAGTACAAATTTACCAACTGAATACCGAAGATAACTTCTGCTTACATTCTAAATACTATGTAAATACTCACATTGATCTGACTAATATTGATCTGGTTATATGACACTACTGTACCATATTGTTATGGAACTTTTGGGTTTCAGAATTTCATTGTGTTACATGGTGCAAATTGTCTATTCAACAGGTATTGTACACCTTATTCTATATACCTTTTGTGTAAATAAACTGAATTGAAAAATAGCTGGAAGACCAGTGCTTTGGCACTGACAAAAGACTTATTCAGTAGAATAAACATATTTACCACCAAAAAAAAAAAAGAAAAATTGTTATGTTGGCAAGCATACCAAAAGCTCAGGCACCATAGGCTTATGCAATAACAGGTTCTATTAAATTGCCTCAGTATTCCCTTCTATGTGGCGACAAATGCTTAATAAGTGCACCAGGATCTAAGCTAGATATGTAGAATAAAAATCTAGGTAATTGTCTTGGTTTTGAGAATGTTGATGTTTTCGTCAGACTATGCCGCTTTAAATCCAGGAGTTATCGACTTTTAGGATGCAATTTTTGTGGCGCGTCGGTGTAGGGAAAATAATGCTGATACATTCCCGAGTTAATTGCACCACTCGGATGCTGGAGATAATTTGGGCTGTGACAGCCGTCATTTGTGTTGGCAAAAGGAGGTGATCCACCTACGGGATAATTGGGAGTGCCAGTTCTTATGCTGACTGTTAACTGGTCAGATCGTACCAGACTTATGTTGATTCCACTGGAGTTGTGATTGCTTCGAGGAACTCGCCTTAAGATGATTGCACGGCACTGTTTTATGAAGTCGACTTTCAGAATTTCTTATGGACGAGAGAGTTTGGAGGCTGGTTGGGGTTTATTAATGGGTTATAACAATGCTGTTTGGGTTATGTCAATCTTGTTTTGTATTCCAGTAATTATGTTTTGATTGTGGTAAGCCCTATGTGGGTTAAAGTAATTTTGTGTGGAATGGCAAACCTATCTGGGTTATGGTAATCTTGTCTTGGCTATGGTAAGCCTGTGTGGGATTTGATTGTGGTAAGCCTCTCGGGGTTATGGTAACCCAATGAATGCTTTCAGGCGCGGGGTATGGAGGGTGGGGGAGGAAGGCAGAGTAGTCTTGTGTGGAATGGCAAACCTATCTGGGTTATGGTCATCTTGTCTTGGCTATGGTAAGCCTGTGTGGGCTTGATTGTGGTAAGCCTCTAGGGGTTATGGTAACCCGATTTGCGTTATAGTAATCTTGTGTGGAATGGCAAACCTGTCTGGATTATGGTAATCTTGCCTTGGCTATGGTAAGCCTGTGTGGGATTGATTGTGGTAAGCCTCTAGGGGCTATGGTAACCCGATCTGGGTTATGTGGCTTGTGTGGAATGGCAAACCTGTCTGGGTTATGGTAATCTTGTCTTGATTATGGTAAGTCTGTATGGGCTATGGTAATCTTGTGTCGGGTATGGCAATCATATCGGGGTTATGGTCATCTTGGCTTGGTTATGGTAAGCCTGTGTGGGCTATGGTAATCTTGAGAGGGTTATGGCAATCCTGTTTGGGTTCATCATCATCAATCACTTAACAACGAGGGTCGTTAGGGCACCAAATATGACTGTGCAACAATTTTTATCCATTTCCCTGATTCTCAACTGCCCTCTGGGACATGCCAACTCCAAGCCTGTCCGACATCATTCCCTGGTGATGTCTTTCCACCGCTTCCTTTGTCCATGTCGTGTTCTTCCCCATTTCGCTGTTCCTTGCAAGGTTGTTTTAGCCTGCTTCTCGTGCGTCGTGCGGAAGGTCGGGAGTTCCATTTCCGGTCGCCTCAAACCAATGACTTACAAAATTGATACTTTTTGCTTCCTAGCCTGGCGCTCGGCATTGATAGGATAGGCCAAGGACTGGTTAGCTCAGTATCAGGATAATGTGATTGAGTGGGATATCAGGTCATGGTGTCGGTGGCCTGCTTTCCCAGTAGGGCAGCACTTCAAAGTAACCATTTATGCGCACTGTCACAAGTCGGTACCCGCCTTGATATGACCTTATATGTTGCCAGGACGTAAAACTCCAGTAACCAACCCTGTAGAGCAAGGAGATTTCCTCAGCCATGTTTATTCCATGAAAGAATAGTCTTCGGCTCAAAGCATTCACCCTAAATAAACTCTAGAGTCACGTCCTGTTCGTGGCCATTTTCTTTTAAGTATATGTTTGATCATATTACTGGATGAAATTATCACATGTGTTATCCCATGTATCCCTTGTTATTTTGTTTTGATTATTTAACTTTATGCACCCTCAAAATACACTTATTACAGCTGTTAGAGGTATATCAAGTAGGGTTTTGTTTAACCTGGAAAAATTTGTCTCAGTCGGCACATACATACTCCATTATGGTCTCACTCGACGCCCTATGCTCCGCAATTGCCACCAGATGGCGCCGTGGTGGGATTCTATGTTTGCCTACGCAAGGGTGCTCGACAAGCAGAACCGGTGTAGCAGGAAATCGCAAACCCTGTAAATCGCAAACCCCCACTTGTGATTTCCTAGGAAATCGCAAACCCCCATGCCATATATGGGCATGGGGGGTTTGCGATTTCCTAGGAAATCGCATATCCCCCCTGGAGATCGCAAACCCCCCATTCGGCGGCGGCGGCGATTTGTTTACTTTACGTTCGTCGATTCGAAAATATAACTGTTAATATCTCCGCCGTTACGGCGGTAGCCTTAATAATGCTTCGAATTTAGGGTTAAATTGGTCAAATTTCACTTATTTGGTTACCAATTTAACCCTAAATTCGAAGCGTTATTAAGGCTACCGCCGCATTGGCGGCGATATTACTAGTTATATTTTCGAATCGACGAACGTAAAGTAAACAAATCGCCGCCGCCGCCAGTATGGAACGCGACGTCGATGCGGCGGCGATTTGTTTACATTACGTTCGGCGATTAATATCGCCGCCAATGCGGCGGTAGCCTTAATAACGCTTCGAATTTAGGGTTAATTTAATGAAATTTCACGATTTGAGTATGTAATTCTGTTAAATATGGTCGCATTGAATAGATTTGGCCTGAATCGGTCCCAAAACACAGGGGGGTTTGCGATTTCCTAGTAAATCGCAAACCCCAGGGTGTGCAATTTCCAGGGGTTTGCGATTTACTGCCACACCGGCACACCCTCCGCCTATTTTGTTTATATGTACAAGATGGTTGGTTGGTTGGTGGAGTTTTACGTCCTGGCAACATCTAAGAACAATAATAATGGACATACTCTCCTATGAATCATCTATGCACACACTTTATGACATTGGTTGGTTGGTTGTTCGGAGTTTTGTCCTGGCAAAATCTTAGGTCATATCAGGATGAGTACCGACTTCTGACAGTGCGCACTCAAGGCGACTTTATAATTCTGCCTCACTGGTAGATCAGGCCACCAGCAACATGACCTGATATCTCACTCAGTCACATTATCCTGACACTGAGCCAACCAGTAGTTGCTGCTAATATAAGAACCTTTTAGCAGAATATCCATTCATATTCACATACATGAGAGTACACCTATGTTATTAAATTTCCAACCGTAGTGAAAACGATAGTGGTGCTCACGCCTGCTCGGCGACTGCTCGCGGTGGGTTTGCCTCACTGCGCGCAAACCTAAGTCGCCCAGGCTGCTGCCATCAACGGTTTGGGTGATAGTAGCGTTCGGTTAACGAAACGCTACTGGCACTCCGTTAATAATATTAATATAATGTATTTATATAGCACATCAACCAGACGGGATGGCCGAATGAGCTGAGCGTCCGTCTCCCGTTTTGGTTGATCATGGGATTCGAACTAGCAGGTTCGAACCCTCATCGATTCAAACTAATGACATAAATGTTTTAACTTGTCGCTTCCTAGCCAGGTTCTCGGCATTATTAGGATAGGGCAACTCCAACAACCAACCAAGCAACCGATTTTACAAACTGTCTTATAAGGTGTATTGGTTGGTACTGCTGGAGCTGCCTGGAATGCACCTGAGTCTGTGTTAATGGTTGTGCATTGGTCAGCTTGGGTGGTATATAGCTGGTGGCAGAGGTGCCAGAGGCCAGTTGGTCACAGGAATTTTGTCCATATAGGAGTCCATATTCTTGTGTCCTGTACCGAAAATTGACTCCACTTGCTAGTTTGGACGGCTTAGTGTGGATTGTATGACTGCACACAACTGTTGTTAATAATGACAGTATTGGGGAGCAGATAATGCAAGGTACAAATCTGTAGCATGTGAGTGAGCCTCTGAGGACAGGCAGGGTTTACTGCACATGTGGCTTACATATATAGAGGCGTGGCTTAAGACTACAACACCAGTATCTGGGTATGTCGGCCCGCCCATATGCTTTATTCTCATCACCTCCACAGAACAGACATGATGGCTGAGTAGAGATATAGATACTGGGTTGTTTGTAACCTTACGACGGTTACCGGTTGCAGAACTGCAACATTATAGAGAGGCTCCGATAAATCGGCCCAATCTTTGATTGAAGAATAATCTTTTGGTGGGGCGGTTGTAGAAGCTGGGGGATGTCTTTACAACGATTAAACAACGAGTCGTTGGGGCGGTCCAGAATCTCCGGTCCGGCGGTAGCACAGCACTTGTATCCAGCAGACAGCAGCAAGGGTTTCAGAGGAAGGGCGGGTAAAGATGGGTCCAGCGGAGAGAGCGTCGGAGACCCTCGTGAGAGGTCGGTGGCTCTTGAACCGCTGACTAAGTAAAAAGCAAACATTTTGAACTTTTATACCTGTCTCTGACCTGCCTGGTATTAGGATTTAGTAAGTTACCGGTTGCCTCAGCATACTGGTAAATGTAACTGAGTGAGGGATCGCGTCATGTTTGCTGTGGCACTTCACCCCAATGTGGCGACACTGTAAGTCCGCGACCAGACTGGATGGCGAATTAGTTGAGTGTCCGATTCCCGTTTTTTAGATCGTGGCGTCCGAACCCATGGTTTCGAACCCTGGTCGAGTCAAACCAATGACTTAAAAATTGATACTTGTCGCTTCCTAGCCAGGTCCTCGGCATTATTAGGGTAGGGCAAGGGCTGGTTGGTTCAGTGTCAGGATAATGTGACTGAGTGGGATAACAGGTCACAGTGCTTGCGGCCTGGTTTCCCAGTGGGGAAGCACTATACATTCGCCATGAGTGTGCACTGTCACAAGTCGGTACCCATCCTGATATGACCTTAGATGTTGCCAGGACATAAAAGTCCAACAACCAACCAACTCAGTTACATTTACCAGGAAGCTGAGCCAACTAATTTATGTTGTATATGTGATCTATAGGAGAATATGTCCATATTATTGGGTACGGTGTGTACTATACCGATCAATCTTTAAGTCATTGGTTTGACTCGACCAGGGTTCGAACTGGTGGGTTCGAATCCCACGATCTACCAAAACAGCTGTAACTGCGTCATGGTTGCGGCGGCACTGCACCCCAATGTGGCGACACTATAAAGCCGCCATGGCTGTGCACTGTTAAGCGTTAGGACCCGTTCTGATTACCTCATATCTAGCTAGTGCGTAATACCACAAATCACACACCACTGGCGGTGTCATATGTGCAACATCTGCGTTTTGTCTACGATCGTTGCAGAACGTGAGTGGCATAGATTGATTTTGCGCGGGAAACGTGTGTTTCATTTCGTATAAATCCACGGCGCGGGTTCATCGAGTGCATCTGTGTCCAGCCACCAACGGGCAAGTTAACTGGCAGCTATGCAATATTAACTGCCCGTATAGATGAGATCACCGTTCCGAGTGCGCATGCACTGAAAACGGCGTTGGCAGCAAAGCAAGGGCATATGGCCATTGAGTTTGCTGATATGCATAGGGAAAACCTTCGATTTTATTCAGAATTAATCAAAATATATAACAATTTGGCACAAACATGGGTGGATGGATGCAATATAATAATATAATGAATATGTTTAAGACACAAATCTCCATAAGTAAGCGTTTTGAGCTAAGACACATACCATTTCAGTCACTTTACAGGCTGATGTTTACATCACCATTGATTAGACATAAGTAATTCTTGTTCTAAATATTAAAATGTCAAATGTGTCAATAAAAACTTGTTTCAAAGAAATATATAACCAATTAATGATTAACCCTACCCATCTCCTAGCCCAACAAATGTTATTAACCATAGGATATAAATAAAAACATGAATAAAAGGAGCAAAACTGACTCAGACTATGGTGCTAACACTAGTCTGAATGCCCAGATCTGTCTCAATCTAAATGCATATGGTATAAGATATGTTGATTAGATTGATCTAAATGCAATGCTAGATACAAGATTAAGATCTTAATTTATTATATATATTTTTTTAGTTGGTATTCTATGTTTCAAACAAGAGCTGAGATGAACTGAAACTAGCACATTTCATAGCTGCAACCAGTGTCTTAGCATTAGCCATGTGCTTCGCAGGGGTTTGTTTATCTTCCACGAATCCCACAATGCACCGCGCCACTTGAAGTCGAATGGTGATGTAGTCTAGTAAGGTGGTTCGATGTGGGTGGATACGTTAGTGTCATTAAATGCACACCGAGAGCCTCACCCCGCCGTGGTCACGTGGTGCGGAAATGCTGAACCAATGTTGTATTTCACACAGCAGTCGTCTGCTCCCTAACTACGTCGCCATGGCAACTACGACTGGAGCGAGTGTCTGGGATGGGTTCTCTGTAGTCTGGTGTAAGCGGTGTGAGGTAACAGAACTGAAAGAGTACACCAGAATCAGATGTTGTGAGTGAGATTACTCTCAAGTCTCATCACCCCCTATTTTTCACCACCTCGAGCACACTAGCATCAAGAAGAGCTAGGTGTTCGATGGTTGGTTTTTATTGTTGTTTTACTTCTAGCAACATCTAAGATCATATCAGGACGGGGGGGGGGGGGGAGCAGGACATAGCTCAGGCAGTAGACGGTCCACCTGTGAAGGTATGGGTGATCCGATCGATACTGCTCAGTGGACCCATTTGCAGTTTGGGGTATTTTCAGTTCCATCCAGTGGTCCACAACTAGTTCATCAAAGGATGTGGTATGTGCTGTCCTGTCTGTGGGAAAGTGCATATAAAAGACCCCTTGTTGCTTATTTGAAGGAGTAGCCTATGTGCCAGTGAGTTTCCATCCAAGGAAATATGACAGAATGACTATATGTTTGACGTCCAATAGCTGATGATATGAAAATCAATGCGCTCTCGAGGTATCGTTAAATAAAAGAAGCTTTACTTTCAATTTTCGCCTGGTGCATGTGTCGCTAGTGGCTGTGGTGTGCGGTCGGGTGGGGGTGCCGGGGGGTGGGGGTGGCGTGGGGTGGGGTGGGGGTGGAGGTGGGGTGCGGGGGTGCAAGTGATGGCCGAGGAGCACAGGTAATATTACTGTGGAACTGTCGGCGGTGGCCGCCAGGTGGCCAGGTGTCACGTCTAATGTGCGTCGTGTATACAGCGGGAGATGAAGGAGTAAAAGCCATCCATTACCTGTGTGTATGTAGCAGGGAGGAGGGGGGTAGGGAGGAAGGGGAGGGAGGGGGAGGGGGAAGGGGATGACGCCCGCCGTAGCCCGATCAATGATCCCCGGGCGCGGGGTATGGAGGGGGGGGGGCAGAGTCTGGGGGAGGGGAGGAGGCAGTGTGGGGGGGGGGGGGGGGGGGGGGGAGGGCACACATCAACCATATCCCCATCCCGCCCCCGCCCTTGACAGTGACTTGCGGTAACGTGATTAAAAGAAGGCTCGCAACGTCTGGCACCACGCCCATGGACACCGCCACGCATGTCTAAGGTGTAGAGTGTGTGGGTGTGGGTGTCTGTGGATGTAGGGGTGGGGTTGGGGGTGCCTGTTGCGCATGCGTGCCAGGCTGCTTCAGCTTAGGCCTTGTAGCCTAGAAGGGAAGCGGAGGTTTCAGAATAGCATGGTTATTATATATATATATATAGCACACATCACCTTTGTCTGCAGACGATGCTACCGGATGTCGTTATATAAATTTATGCATATACAGAAAAACCTCTCTAAATGAACCCACCATGGGACCAACTTTAAATGGTCCATTCAGGGAGATGGTCGGTTTAGCGATTTTCTTTTATCGTTACAACGGTATTGTATAGACGATTATTTGGGACGCAAATAAAGCGATCGATATAGGAGAGGGATCGATTTGTGGAGGTAGTTGCTTAGAGAGGTTTTACCGTATATATATATATATATATATATATTAATATATATATATAGATATATATATAGATATATATATATATATATAGATTATATATATATATATATATATATGTCTATAGATATGCTATATATGTTATATATATCTGTTATATATATTTGTTATATATATATAAATGTTTGTTATATATATATAACAGGGAGATGGTTTTCACCTCACATACTTACTGGTGTCCTGTTGGATTTCCGTCTTTCTGTTTGGGGGTGGGGAGAAAACCCCCACATGAATGACATGTGAGATATCGCCATCTTTATATGTGTGTCACTTCTTAATGAGGCTCAGCTAATGCTTTGGTCATGGCCTGGGTGCCATCTAGTGTGCAGCTATGGGACATGGAGTGGAGGGACCTGCTGTTGGGGATGAGTGATGGTGAATGTAGCGGGCACAGTCGCGTAGGGTGCTTGCTCATTTTGGACTCGGATACAACTTGTATCTCATTTTACAGCTGCATAGTCCAATGAAAACATCAAATTTTCAAAACCAAACCAATTATCCAGATTTGATTCTACATATCCAATTTAGATACTGGTGCACTTGTTAAACACTTGTCACCGCATAGAAGGGCATACAGAGCTAATTTAATAGAACCTGTTACAGCAGAAACCTATGGTGTCAGAGTTTTGGCGTGCTTGCCAAAATTATTTGTGGATGGTTGCACTTCAAATATCTCAAAAGTTAGACATTTAAAATAAAAGTTACTTCAAACTGAAGTAAGGGAATATATAACAATCAATTTAATATATTTAACTCAGAAAATGACAGAAACTCAAAACCATCGGACTATGCAACTTTAATTTAGATACTGAAATTTGAACTATCGACTACCGACCATCGACTAAGGTGTTCGCTCACGTAACTTTGCCTGTATTGTGAGATTTGTTACCATTTTGAAGTGTCCCCAATGTAATAATATGCGGGTTTCCTCCACAGAAATATGTCGGAATGACCGTATGTTTGCCGTCCAATAGCCGATGATAAAATTCAATGTGATCTAGAGGCGTCGCTAAATAAAACAAGCTTTCCTTTTTTTTTGTCATGTGGCGAGTGTGGGTGGTTGATGTTTTAGTAAGGTGTCATCTGTCGAACCCCAGGTACAACATACTGTAAAATATTCCGATATACGGCATAGGGGGGAATGAAAATGTTCTATTACTGATCGGTGTATGTTACCAGGCGCATGTATATATATATATATGTATGGGCTGGTGGTGCCTAAGTAGGATATAAATAGACATAGTGGTGCTGGCAGGTCTGGGTGTGAGTGCACTCAGGGCCTACCCCCTCTGCTGGGATAGTGATCACCACACTCAAAGGTCAAGGTTGGTGGTGGCCATGGGGCCATACAACATGGTGGTGGTGGACAGACCACTGGTATCCATGGGGACCAGGAATGCTGGATCCCTATTGGTAGGGCCAAGAATGCTTGTTTTCCATAGGGGAAAAGGGCTGGGGTGATACTCTACAATGAACCCATGTAACCATATAAATAATAAACCAGAGGGCTGGACTCTCTCTTCTTCTTTACACTTTATGCTCTTCTTTTCTCTTTGTCTGTATTGATTTCACTATAGCCTGCCTACACAACCACAGATTCGAGCTTTAGCCATTCTACAGTAGGACTTTTATGATGGTACATGTCGGGAGTGTGGATGGTTGGTATTGTTTTACTAAAGTATTATCTGTCAAGGCCCAGGTGCAACATGGGGATCTTTGTGATGGTACCTGTGGGGAGGGAGTGTTTGTGGTTGATGTTTTAGTAAAGTGTCATCTGTGGAACGCCAGGTGCAACATAGGACTTTTGTGAGGGTGCATTTACAGTTGACATGCCTCCAACTCTATGTACTAGCACTCCTGATCCCTGGTGCTGTTATTGCAGCCTCACAGTCAGAGTGATTCCGATCCACGCCCCCCTCCCTCCCCCGCTGTTCCCCCTCCACGTGCCGGATGGCAGGGGGCTGGGGGGGCGGGGATTCAAGGTCACGTGGGCCGCGATGAAAGCAACTCGGGGCAGGTAAAAGTCTTCCACTAACAGGGCGTACCAAGGGAGGGTGGAGTGGAGTGGGGAGGTTGGGGATGAGGGGAAGGGCGAGGATGGAAGGGTGAGGGGTGAGGGGAAGGGCGAGGATGGAGGGGGGGGGGGGGCTGGACGAGTGGTCGAAGGAAGGGGGGCCCTTGGGTACTAGAATGTTCTGGAGAAGTCTGCGCGTCCAACTGCGCGTGTACCTACGTGTGACATGCACGTGTGTGCGCGCTAGTGATAACCGAACACACGAATAGTAATAATAATAATAATAATAATAATAATGATAATAATAATAATAGTAATCTGATACTGCAGTGACAGTGAACACCTTAGTCCGTGGTCGGTGATCGGTGATCTGTGGTCGGTAATCGGTGATCCAAACCTCCCATGCGCCTGAGTATAGTACCAAGGGTTTTCTTGTTGAATCTCTGGTATTCACAGAATAGCACATTCCCTGACAAAACAATCAGGAAACAAGCAGGGGACACAACAGTTATGTCCAGAACCAGTTTAATCATCATGGAATATTAGCCATAAAACACTAAATATATGCATGCAAAATGAACATTTATTTCAACTAAGAGTCTCCTTTTATTATTTCATTGACTAACAGGTCATATTTTATGCCAAATAAAGATCTAGTAGGCTGTAGAAAAGTCCACATTCTTCAAATCCATGCCTTTAAAACACCATATTTTTCTAATGAAAATGTTGGCTTTTTTTTTTTTTTTTTTACTATGTCACATTAAGCCTTAATTTGTTCATATCTATCCCTCCAAAGTGTAAGAATACCATTCTATAAAGAAAATACCTCCTCCACTCTTTCCATAATTGTTTTTGACAATTACATACAGGAAAATACATTGGTGTGGCGGCCTAGGTATGGCCCAGTATTGAATCAGGCTGAGGCAGGGGTTCCCCCAGGTACTCTTATAGGCACGAGCCTGCCGTGCCTACATGACTCTTAGGTGCATGAGTGCCCCGTGTGATAAAGAGCAGTTAGCCAGGACCCCTGTGTAGACCACCAGGGGAGGTAGCTGGACTTCTGGAGAATGGACAACATGTCCACACCACCTATAAACTAGGAATTAGACTCATCCTTCCCAGCCCTGGAGCGAACTACACCAGGACTACAGGTGAGTCACAACATTGGCTCCATTTACCATGAAACGACCCATATGTTATGTGTGCCAATAACAGGTAAATACATATGGGGTTGCACAGATTAAGACCGATTACCCTACCTGTGTACACTACCGTGTTACACAGGCTGAGGACTAGCCTTCCACTTCATTTTGGGATAATATAAATACTTTGAACACTCTACTATAATGCTGTAACAGTTTGAGCGCTCAATTGCAGCACTGTAACATAATCCGATCACTATATTGTAACCTCGGGAACCAACTGTAAGATGACTCCATTTTCATCCATAACCACCCCCCCCCCCCTCTCAAATTTACTGGACCCATCTTAAGTAATAACAAAAATGTCCATACAAAGGGAAAAAAACACAACAAATGAACAGCAACAAATATAGACATGCACACAGCCACGACCTGCCGCTCAATTTTACCCCACATCCCCAGATACACTCCTCTCTCCCCACAGACATGTATACACAATGCATCTTCCATATGGATAAAGTAGTGCCGAGGAAATATCCATGGCGTGAGGAGGAAGAAAACAAAAGAAAATAATAAAAACAGAACACAAAAAACACAACCAACAACAAGGACAACGACATCCAGCCAGCCAGCCAGTTAGCCAGCCAGCCAGCCAGTCAGCCAGCCAGCCAGCCAGCCAGCCAGTCAGCAAGGCAGTCAGTCAGCCAGCCAGCCAGTCAGTCAGTCAGCCAACCAGCCAGTCAGTCAGCCAGCCAGCCAGTCAGTCAGCCAGCCAGTCAGCCATTCAGTCAGCCATTCAGTCAGTCAGCTAGTCAGTCAGCCAGCCAGCTGGACAGGGGTGTCGGTTACAATTTGACAAACTGGCGAGCAGCAGCTACTTGATGGCAGGGCCCCGTGGGAAGGGCCCCGAGCTGCTCCGGGGGCGGGAGCTGCTCGCCGTGTCGCCGGGGGGTTTATATCAATTTCACGTGGGTTATATATTGACTTTGCGCCGCTGTGCAGTCTCTGCTGGCCAGCCTCCACGTGCATCAAACACATGGCGCGGTCTGGTCCCCCCCCCCCGCACCCCCCGCCTCACCGGTCAGCCACCAACCTACTGGTGTACCGGCCGCAGTGGCCTCATCCGTAGAGCGAGGGCCTCGCGTGCGGAAGGTCGGCAGTTTGGTTCCCGGTCGAGTAAAACCAATGCCTTTAAAATGTATACTTGTCGTTTCCTAGCCTCCGTCCTGGTATGACATTAGATGTTGCCAGGACGTAAAACTCCAACAACCAACCAACCAACCACTTCCTAGCCATTAAGATGGATAGGGCAAGGACTGGTTGGCTCAGTGTCAGGATAATGTGACTGAGTGGGATATTGGGTCATGGTGTCGGCACCCTGATTTCCCAGTGGGGCAGCACTATAAAGTCGCCATGAGTGCACACTGTCACAAGTCGGTACCTATCCTGATATGTCCTTAGATGTTGCCAGGATGTAAAGCTCCAACAACCAACCAACCAACCTGCTGAGTGGCTTACTTCACTTCACTCGGAAAGAGATGACGGAGGAGGAGATTGGATATGAAGATTTTAAATTTAAAAAAAAAAAAAGTAATCATAACCTACAGGTAGGTTGAGCAGATATTTGGCAAGTGGGTGGCAGAGACCCGAGTGTTCAGTCATTTGTAGAGATTAGCTAGGCCAAGAGATGACCCGATGAGCAGTTCATGAGGCAGGAGCAACAAACTCCCGACTTTCCGCACGCGAAGCCCGTACTGTACCCATTCGGCCACCGCGCCTGATTCCTTTCGTGGGGAGGGGGGGGGGGGCGTATTCTTTGTTGGTTTCTTTTATTCATGTGGCGTAACAAAATCAATAAATCAGGCAGATTCCATAACTTGTCCAATATAGTCTGGTCAGCTATTGGTGGGAACATGCCTGCCTATTTGTCATATTACATAAGCAATTCACTGGATTTCAAACTAGCTAGCAGTAGCACATTACAATAAGATCTAAGCATGTTTACTCCTTCTGTAGCAGTGAATTAATTGGAACTGGTGCTGCCTGTGTTTAATTTTAATTTTAATTGATTTATTTATAGAAAGCTGCTCTGATGTTGGTATATTCTTCAATATAGTATCGCTTTATTCAAATTCGCACCACTGAAATGGAATAAGGACGGTTTCCATGTGGTATTTACTTTAGTCTAAATGTGTTGGATATATACATATATAATGTGTATATAGATGTACATATATACATATATAATATGTATATATATGTACATATATACATATATAATGTATATATATGTATATATAATATATACAATACACTAGGACTCACATGTGATGCAAAGCGAGTTATGCGAGTATAATTTTATGGAAGGCTAGTATTATCGCCTCCTATCCTATTCAACCAAAAAATACCGGTGGCGCCACCATCGAACTGCGTCATCTACTGCATCATATATATTATGTATGGTATAAGCATTATACACATATTATTAAATAGCTAATATGGCTGCATTCATCGTTGCTTGAAATCTGCGACTGCTATCCATTTACTGGGAGTTAGAGCAACCTGGACCATGGTTCTCCACTGCATTCAATTAACTAACCGCTACCTCCTCCAGGATCTGGCCGGCACCACTATCAATCGGCCCAGTTCCATCCATCACTTCAATTAATAATGTATTGGTAGGTCCCTGTTGACCAGCCAGAGTGTACGACTCTCTGTAAGCCTACTCACATATTGTCTTAACCCCCTCATATCATCACCAGACGGGATGGCCGAATGAGTTGAGCCTCCGTTTCCAATTTTGGTAGATCGTGGGATTGGAACCCAAGCATTCGAACACTGGTCGAGTCAAACCATTGACTTAACATTTTTTATTTGTTGCTTCCTAGCCAGGCGCTCGGCATTATTAGGATAGGGCAAGGACTGGTTGGCTACGTGCCAGGATAGTGGGATAGATCATGCTGGTGGTGGCCTGGTCTCCCAGTGGGGCAGCACTATAAATGTCACCATGAGGGTGCACTGTCGGAAGTCTCTACCAGTCCTGATATGACCTTAGATTTTGCCATGACGTAAAATTCCAACAACCCACCCACCCTCAATAATAATATATTATGTGATGTATAAGCATTTTACAAGTATAGTTAATTGGAAGTTTTCACTCCAGTTATTTATTATCCTGCCTAATTCATCTACTGTAGTGTTCTTATTCTTATTCTTATTATTCTTTTTATTATTATCATCACCATCTGTGCAACATCCAGCCGATTGTGGCGCCCCCTGTCTTTAAACGCGGTAACTTGTCTGGCCACGCGCATTATTTATTATACATATATTTTAAAAGTAATCTATGAAAGCATAGAAGACCATATGGTATCAGAAGTTATTTATTAAATGCCCTCCTCATGCTGTCCAATTTGAGGATTAGCCTCTGGTGCCTTTTTCCAATTCAATTTTCTACATAATCAATAAACTGTCAAAGCTGATGGTGGGTTCAACTGGTAGAGACCATGCTCCCATCTTTTTTGTTGTTGGTACATTAGTTGTTTAAGCAGGGGAAATTTGAGTTGCAGGGGATTGGTCTTCCTCATTCCACTGCTCCTTGCCCTATCCTAATAATGCCGAGCGCCTGGCTAGGAAGCAAAAAGTATCAATTTTTAAGTCATTGGTTTGACTCGACCAGAATTCGAACCCACAACCCCATGATCTACCACACGGGAGACGGACACTCTGACTCATTTGTTCATCCCGTCTGGCTTGACGAGTATCTTCAATATGTATCACTACCCTGCACCTTAAATAAGCTTGGAAGTGGGATCTGTTAGTGGCAGTGGGTTATGTAAATAATAGTTATAGCAAATTCCCATCTATCCTCCAATCCGGACTCGGTGGTCGAATCTGTAGAGCGCAGGCTTCCCGTCGGAAGGTTGGGAGTTTCAAAACCAGCCAAGTCAAACCGATGACTTATATAATTGATGCGTGTCGCTACCTAGCCTGCCGCTCGGCATCAATAGGATAGGACAAGGACTGGTTAGCATAGTAACAGGATAATGCGGCTGTGTTGGATAGCGGGTCATGGTGCTGGCAGCCTGGTCTCCCAGTGGAACAGCACTATAAAGTCGAAATGAGTGCTCACTGTCACAATTCCAGATTTTGTATCTGCCTGATATTTGTCTGGATATGGTCAAGATTTGCGACCATTCTGGCTTCTCCAGTCACATTAGAAATAAATTAAAAAGTCATAAAATATTTTCCTGATTTATTTTTTATTTTTTATTTTTTGGTCAGGCCATTCTCATCTAGGCGTATTGCATTTCAGTGAACTGACATCATGAAGCAGTAGTTGTGTTGCGGTTAGCTTTATAGTTCTGCTGAAGGTGTTTTTTTTTCTTGGGTGGGACGAGATAAAAGATTCACCATGTACTTGTGGTACACAGGTGAATGACAACATAGTCTAAATATGGGCGAAAATAGCTTTAGTATGGAACAGGAAGTAGAATGCCTGCCTCCAGTATCAAATGGTTACTTATATCAGCACAGAGTTGGTGAAATGGGAGAGAATGCAAAAAGACAAGATGGCGGCCATATAACGCTATCGATGTCACCTTTAAGTTCTATTAAACTATATATTTTATTATATTTTTCAACTCAAAGGTAATAGGGAAATATGAAAACATATATAAAGAATAAATGTTGCTTCTTAGATTGTGAATTTAGGCTCTATTTGCATGTCGTCGCTTTTTCGACAGTTTTTATATAGCGTTGGTATTCACCCATATACTGCGAGTACAGGGTGAATCCTTTATCTAGGGGACCAGACGGGGTGGCCGAGTGGGTTAGAGCGTCCGTCTCCCGTGCTGGTAGATCGTGGGGTCGTGGGTTCGAGTCCCGGTCGAGTCAAACCAATGACTTTAAAATTGATACTTGTCGCTTCCTAGCCAGGCGCTCGGCATTATTAGGATAGGGCAAGGACTGGTGTGCTCAGTGTCAGGATAATGTGACTGAGTGGGATATCAGGTCATGGTGCCGGCGGCCTGGTTTCCCAGTGGGACAGCACTATAAAGTCGCCATGAGTGTGCACTGTCACAAGTCGGTACCCGTCCTGATATGACCTTAGATGTTGCTAGGACGTAAAACAACAACAAACAAACAAACTTTATCTAGGGTGGGACATGCATACATGAGTGGCCTAGATGTGTTCAGTCGCTCTGTGGCTGAACTGACCCGGTGTAACGATTTCAATTTCCCCCCTTTCCAAGTTCCCCCCGGGAATCTGAAAACGTTTTAAATTTCCCTCCGGTGAAATTGAAAACGTTTTCAGATTCTTGGGAGGGAAATTAAAAACAGTTTTCAGATTCCTCCCCCTATTTTCAAATTCCCCCCTCCGAGAATTTACAATTGTTTAACAAACTTTTAAAAGACGTTTTAAAATTCAGACCCATAATATTTTGTTCTTAGCCATCTTGGAGACTTTTTGTGTCATTCGTGGTGAAATATGTTTTGTTGTACTAGTAATAATTACCATTATGCTATTCTCTGTGTGTTATTATATTTGTCATGAGAAATATAAAAAAATAACAAAAATAAGGAAAATTCCCCCAAAATGTGGGGAGAGAAAGTTAAAACGAGGGACGGAAAACGAAAACGTTTTCAAATTCCCATGGGATGAATTTGAAAACGTTTTCAAGTTCCCCTGGGGGAACTTCAATCAGGGGGGAATTTGAAATCTTTACACCGGTAGGTTCTGAGTGACGCTGCACTTGGCCCTAGTGGAATGGCTCGGCGCTCTTTCATCTCGTCGGCCCCGGTGTAGGAGGAGGTTGGACCGGGAGCTGTGCGTGATGGAGACAGTCCCAGCCGCCTACCTACTGGAGGCTTCAGTGATGAAAGATCTCCGCGATTTTGCAGATTTTCGCGGATTTCCGCTATTTCGCGGATTTCCGCGAATTCGCGGATCTCCGCGATTTATATATTTACCGGTTAATGTTAAGCAAAATGCTAAGGAATCAGGATGTATATATGAGAAAATTGGTTGGTTCGAAATCTGTTCTTATATGACGTGAGATTTTACTAGAACATAAACCCAAACAAGAAGTATGGGCGATAATATAGGCAGGCACAACAAAGATAATTGAAATCTGACTTCCGGAATTTTCCAGCGATTCCCTGGCAGTGCTAAACCTATGGGGGTGAAAATCCGCGTTTTCGCTGAAATTCGCCGTTGGTGTAATAATCCCGGCTTGCTTTGACCTCATTATGGAAAGCTGAGTGTTCAGAGAGTCCACCGTGTGTGTTTGGTTTTGATACGTTTGGCCTTGGGAGCTTAATACGTTTTACACGGGTTTGATTGATTGATTAGATTGGCGGTTTACTTCCTGACAACATCAGTGGTCATGGAGGTTTACGATGGTTTTATAGTGCTGATCGACTAGGATACCATTGCCATGATATCTGGTTCAGTCACATTATCCTAACATCTGCTTAGCTCAGTGTCAGGATAATGTGAATAAGCGGGATATCGGGTCATGGTGCCGGTGGTCTTATTTTCCAGTGGGGCAGCACTATAATGTTGCCATGAGTGTGCACTGTCACAAATCAGTATCTGTCCTGATATGACCTTAGATGTTGCCAGGACGTACAATTCCAACAACCACCCAACCTGGTGAGTTAATATTTTAATCTGTGATGTTGCTGACTGGTGGATTATTAATTCAACTGTCATGGCAATCCACGTTGTCAGTTTTCCAGTAGATGAACGGATGTGATTTTTCCGCGGATTGGCAGATTTCCGAGTTTTTAATATTAAAAGGGGTCATTCTTCTAATTCGTGCAGATCCATCAAAAAAATTGCTGATGTTATTACATCCGGGGGGGGGGGGGTAAGGGCTTGACTTGCGTGTATAGCGAAAGAAAATGCACACTTTTCTGTTGAGAATATATTTTTAAGGCCCTTAAAATGCTTAAATTGCATGAACTTCTAGGGGCGCCCCCCTCTGGCCCCCCCCCCCCCCCCCCCCCCCATTGGAGCTCTTCCCAGGACCCTGTTGGGGGCACCCCTGGTGTGACTTTTCAGAGTGTTGTTTTTGCTGATGGCCAATCACGTTCCTGTAGATGATAGCATTTGACAGCTTTTTAGTGAAAGCAAAGCTGGCTTGAGCTGAGATCGTGGAAGTTTTAAAGGTGGCCGTCCTCACTAATGAGATCTGATCATGTGACATTACAGATCAAGGAACCCCTCACACCCAGATTCAGGGTTATGGAATCAGATTATAAACGAATAATTTGTTACCATGCATTTGGTCAGGAAGCTTCATATTTGTCCATTGACTAAATGTGTAGTTTAAATCCCATTTCCTGTAATATAATTCATCCCCATCGTCTAATCCTTTTCCTGTGTAATGTCAATGAAAGGGGAAATTTGAGCTCCGTCTCGGGAAGAATGGTTTCATTACTCAGTGAACAAGCCTCTCTCCAAGAGGTGTTCATAGCAGTTTTACATTAAATGTAGTTGACCGGACACGTTAGCCGAATCGGTAGAGCGCAGGCTTCCCGCGCGGAATGTCGGGAGTGCCATTCCCGGTCGAGTCAACCCAATGGCTTTGAAAATTGATACTTGTCGCTTCCAAGTCAGGTGCTCTGCATTAATAGGATAGGGCAAGGATTGGTTAGCTCAGTGTCAGGATAATGTGGCTGAGTGGGATATCAGGTCATTGTTTTGCAGACCTGGTCTCACAGTGAGGCAGCACTATAAAGGTGCCATGAGTGTGCACTGTCACAAGTGGGTACACATAATGAAATTAGCTTAAATGTTTCCAGGATTTAAAACTCAAATAACCAACCAACCAAATCTAATTGAGATTTCTATTAACTACTGAGGTAGTATTTGTGGGTGAGAAACTGTTTATATTGGGTGTCTAAACCATTTCCATTTATGCATTCTTGCCACCATTTGCCGCATGTATTTAACCGGAGATGGCCGCTGAATAGGTAGGAGCGCTGACTTCCCACGCAGAAGGTCGGGGGTTTGTATCCCACCCAAGTCAAGGCAATGGCTTACAGAATTGATACTTGTCACCACCTACCCTGGCGCTCAGCATTACTAGGATAGGGCAAGGACTGGTTATCTCAGTATCATAATACATGAGTGGGAAATCTGATCATGGAGCCGGTGGCCTAGTTTCCCAGTGGGGAATTACTATAAATTCACCATGAGTGTGCATTGACAGAAGTCGGTCCCCGTCTTGTTACGACCTTAGATGTTCTTAGGAGGTAAAACCCCAACAAACCACCCACCCACCTGCATTCATGAATCCAGCAATATTAATAAAAGTTGCGTTAATAAGAGACTGAAATAGTCTAAAGAGATCACGGAACATCTATCAGACACAAACCATAATTAATTATATGGATGTAACTATGGTAACACAATAGATGTAACTATGGTAACAGATAACATCAATAACTTATGCGGTAATACTTTAGAATAGGCTGCAGAGATGACGTTGAAAGCTACATAATCCGATGAAATCATCGCGGATTCCTAACTAAAGCCATTATCTACATTTGAGGCCATCCCTATGGCCGAATGAGTTAGAGCGTCCGTCTCCTGTGTTGGTAGATCGTGGGTTCGAACCCTGGTCGATTCAAAGCAGTGACTTAAAAATTGATACTTGTCGCTTCCTAGCTAGGCATTCGGCATTATTAGGATAGGGAAAGGAGCAGTGGAATGAGGAAGACCAATCGTCCGCGATTGAAATTTCCCCTGCGTAAACAACTAATGTACCAAAAACAAAAAAAACTAAATTAAACTTGGATACTGGTGCACCCAGTGAGCATCTTTTTAAAGTTTTACAGTTCGCCATGCCTCTTTAACACTCAAACATGGGTAAATAAAGCACATCTCAATTTTCACACTGAAGTTAAAGTTGTATACTCTTGATGATTTTGATTTTCAGCAATTTCTTGTAGATAGATATACATTAGGTTCCTTGTTTTAATCGACCTCGCTTTAGTTTAAAGAAACCTTTATTTTAAATGGCTAGATTTTGATATATTTCAAGCGTGAACATGACAAATTAGTGTTGGCATGCATGCCAAAACTCTGACACCATCGGCTTCTACAGTAACAGGTTCTATTAATTTGGCTCCGTGTTCCCGTCTATGTCGCAACACATGCTTAATATTAATAATATTAATAAGTGCAGCAGTATCTAAGCTAGATATGTAGAAACAAATCTGTTTTGTTTTTGAAAAATTCGATGCTTTCATCGGACTATGCAGCTTTAATAAGTGCACCCGTACCTAAGTTGGATATGTAGAATCAAATATAGATTTTTGGTTTTGGTTTTTGAAAATGTCATCCTTTAAGGATCAGCGGCTGTACACAATATAATCGGATACTATTACTAACGTGTCCTGCACCCGGGGTAATCTAATCTCAATGCGGGCCTTGTATTTGCAGTGCTCGTGATGTCGAAACGCGATGCGAGTAATTTCAGATGGCTTTTGGATGATTGGGGGGGGGGGGGGCTGAGTGTGTTTGGTGAGGTGTGTGTGTGTGGGGGGGGGGGGGGGGTGGGGTGAGGAGGAGCGGGGGAGGGCGGTGTGTGGGGGTAACCTCAGGAGTGAATGTGGACTTGCTCTGTTATGGATATCCGCGTGCTTTGATGACACACATTGTCCGATTTGCATGATCAAATTGAACCTTCTTTTTGCGCACTGCTGTGTGCCGTGTGTACCGGCGGAACTAGCCGAGCACTGCAGCTGTCACGTGGTCTCTCCACAACGTGCCCCACGTACGTGGTGTGCTACGCGTCCCATCCTCCCTCTGCGTCCCATCCTCCCCCCGCGTCCCACCCTCCTCCAGCCACATACCACTCCAAACACACACCAACAAAACCCCACAGCAACACAACCCCCCCCAATTCACACCACGCGACTCCCTCCATACATACACCCCTCCCCCCCCCCCCCGCGCGTCCCACCCACCCAGCCACCTCTCTCAGACACGCGCTGCGTTCATTAGTGTGTGTGTGTGTACATGGCCAAAAACCTCAAATTCTGGCCTCTCTCTCTCTCTCTCTCTCTCTCTCACTCACACACACACACACAGACACACAGGCACACACACACAGGCACACACACAGGCACACACACACAGGCGCGCACACACACACACACACACACACATTCACAACGCCAAATCATAAAGCCGGAAATACTGAACACAAGTCTTAACTTTTGTTGTTCTTTTGTTTCTTGTTGTTGTACATTAGTTGTTTAAGCAGGGGAAATTTCAATCGCGGACGATTCGTCTTCCTCATTCCACCGCTTCTTGCCCTATGCTAATAATGCTTTAAAGATGCATAGTATAATGAAATATCTATTTTTCGAACTGGTTGGCTGGTTGGCTCAGGGTCAGGATACTGGGACTGAGTACGATAGCCTCTATTTTAAATAGCTAACTTTGGAGATATTTACCAGACGGGGTGGGTCGAATGAGTAGAGCGTCCATCTCCTGTTTTGGGAGATCGGGAGATCTGAACGCATGAGTTCCTGGGTTCAAATACTGGTCCAGTCAAACCAAAGACTTAAAAATTGATACTTGTTGCTTCCTAGCCTGGTGCTTGGCATTACTAGGATAGGGCAAGGACTGGTTGGCTTGGTGTCAGGATAATGTGACTGAGTGGCATATCAGGTCATGGTGCTGGCAGCCTGGTTTCCCAGTGGGGCATCACTATGAAGTCACCATGAGTGCACATTGTCACAAGTCGGTACATGTCCTGATATGACCTTAGATGTTGTTAGGATGTAAAACAACACACAAACGACAAACCATCGCAGCAATGAATGCCTGTAAAAGACGCGGACAGGTTTCTGGTGCAGAAACGGTGCCACCGGCAATGAGAACAAAAGCGGGGTGATCAAACACTCAGTCGCGCCTCTAATTAGTTTGTGCTCCTTAATGGGAGCAGCCCAACAGTTTGCACAACTCTCGTGCCGAGTAGCTCACTGAATAGCTCCCCGAGGCTCCCTCCCTCCCCCCTCCCTCCCTCCCTCCCTCCCTCCCTCCCCTCCCCTTCCCTCCCCTTCCCTCCCCTTTCCTCCCCTTTCCTCCCCTCCCTTCCCTCCCCTCCACTCCTCTCCTCTCCCCTTCCCTTCCCTCCCCTTCCCTTCCCTCCCCTCCCTTCCCATCCCCGTCCTCTCCCCATGCCCCTCTCCTTCCCGCCCCATTCCCTTCCCTCCCCCTCCTCCTCCCCTCCCCTCCCCTTCCCTCCCCCTCCCCTCACCCCCTTCAAACTATCCATGCTTCCCTCCCCCTCCCTCCTTCCCTCCCTCCCTCCTTCCTTCCCTCCATCCTCCCTGCCGCCAATATCGCCCGAGGCGCCCTAATATCGCCCACCCACTAGACCTCAGCTGCCCACAGCAACGCTGTGCTGAAGACAGCCTATCACGTGAGGCGAGAGAAATGTGGTAGATTGGGAAAGAGAGTCAAGTAAGGGGATTGGCTGGCAGAAGGGTTGGCATGGGCTGCAGTAGGTGGGGGTGGGTTTGGTGTTGGGGGGGTTGGAGCGGGTATGTATGCGGGAGGTCGGGGGGGGGGGGTCAATAACACTCACTGAATGATTCATGTTTTATACTCTGCCTCGAGAAAATGTCGTCTGCAGAAGAAATTCGTCAACATTTGATATTCTCACTGAACCAGACGAGATGGCCGAATGTGTAGAGCGTCCGTCTTCCGTGGTGGTAGATTGTGGGATTCGAATCCACAGGTTCGAACCTTGGTCGAGTCAAACCAATAACTTAAGAATTGATACTTGTCGCTTCCCAGCGAGGCCCTTAAATGTTGCTAGGACAACAACTCAAACAACCAACCAACTATTCTCACTAGTGGAAGTTAACCATGGCGACGATGGAAGGATGTCTCTGATTGGCTAAAAGCAACGTTATGAAGTCAGTGGCCCAGGATGAGGGGAAAGGGGAATAGGGGAGGGGGGACGTTGCACACGCAAGGTCGTAGGTGGAATTATTAGTAGAAAGAAAATATGGCTTAAGCGTCTCGTGGGTCGTTAATAAGTCATTATTAATATTAATTACTGTTTAAAAAAGAAAAGGAATGGCATTGATTTATGTTCTTGAAATGTCCAACTGGATGAAAGAAAAAATAGAACCAATGTTCGACATGATTAATTTGCACAAGGTTAGGTGTCAGTCAGACGACAGCTTGCAACCACTTTGCGACCAAACATCGGTGACCTTGCAACCAAAGCAAAAAGAGGCAGGGGAAACAATGGTGGGCGATCGGTCGGCAACTGGTCGGAAGCACTGAAAATGGTCGGCGACCCCCTTGCGACTAAAATGGTCGCGTGAAGGTCGCTGCCTGGTTGCCGACCACTTTGCGATCGACCCTTTTTGATGGTCTCAAAGTGGTCGCAAGAGATCGCAAGCATAGTGTGACTAGGACATAAGGGTGTCAAGGTTGGATTCGATGGATGGCTGAATGCTTTGTGGATTTCCGGCGCCCCCCCCCCCCCCCCATACCCACCCAAACACACACACACACACCAAAAGGGTCGCTGACATATAAATGTGTGTGTATTGTATAAGCATTATGCGAGTATAAAGGCATGAAAGGGATTATGTTTATTTCCTACCTTATTACTGATGGGGTGGCTTACTTGATGTATGCCCCCCCCCCCCCCCCAATCCAACCACGTGACCAGTGGCGCCACCACCGGCAGGCTTCTATCCTGGACGCTACACTGTCACTTGCGCCTGAGAATTGTTTATAATGCCAAAGATTATATTATCTCAACCCACTACTTTGTCTTGTCTTCTTCATTTGTACTGTAGTCAGCCTTTATTTACATATTATATATAATGTTATAAATATGTTGAGCTCTCTAAGTTTAGCTGTGTTGTGTACCTGGCACAGTGTTTTTTCATAGGTTGTAGTGTGAGTTCTTTGTTGCCGAATTGGCCTGTCATGAAGTCCGGGCGTTCAACCCGTTGGTGTTGTTGGGGGGGGGGGGGGGGGGGGGGGGGCGAGGGGGGCGGGGGGGCGGGGGGTCAGTACGACGTTATCCTCGCCCCCAATGTGGTCTCTCTGTGGCCCTAATAAGGCGGGGCGATGCGGGGAGGCGGGCGGAGCCGGGGTGGGGGGATCGGAGGGCGTGTGGGGTCGGGCGGGGGCGGGGGGCGGGCGGGGCGGGCAGATGGAAGGGCTCCGATAGTGGTGAGGGGACATGTGAGGGGAGAGCTGCAATGGATGTGCCCGCCACACAGCCAAGTCACCAACGTAATAAGGGAGCGACACACAAGCAGGACAGATTAAGCACCTGGCCGTGGATTAAACCCCCCCCCCCCCCCCCTCCTTTTTTTGTTCATGCTGTCGGTCGTAATGCGACAAAGACTGCTTTTCTTTCTTAATCACTGTTATTTCGTGCGGTTGTGCATTTCATAAAAGCTGCTTGCAAAGTGTTGAAGGGCTGCTGGCTTTTGCAAGTTACTAGCAGCACTCTCTCGGGGAGCAAATAGAGGTCTCACACCGGCAAGAACACGTCAAGACATGCATGGACTATTTGTCCCTGCATTGGCTGGCTGGGAGATGTTGGGAGTTCCATTCATCACTGCCCTTAATGCTGCCACAGAAGCATGGTTTTCTGTTAGGGTTTGCTCCCTTAGCCTTTGATTCTATCAAAACCCTATACCACAAGGCAGTGGTTTATAACTTTGCAAGGCAGGAGCTTCAAATTCCCTGAAGTATTTTAGCAGATAGGTACTGCAATACCCGCATACCCCCCCCCCCCCCCCCCCTCCCACACAAATAATACTCATACACACTCACTCACCTAGTCCCTTACTCCACCCACACTCTCACACACTCACTCACTCCCCCCCACACACTCACACACACACTCACACACAAAAACACGTAAATGCAAACGCCGCCCCACTCCACCCCGCCCCGCCCCGTCCCAGCCCATCCCGATCCGCCCCGTCCCGCCTCCTCCCCGCCTCCTCCCAGCCTCCTCCTAGCCTCCTCCCAGCCTCCTCCCAGCCTCCTCCCAGCCTCCACCCAGTCTTCTCTCCCTAGCCGCTCAGAGGTTATCTTCCAGAAATAATGCCCAGAATAGGAAGGTCGCGCCCTCTCTATGTGTTATAAACAGCAACAAACCGGGAAGCCTCTTTGTGAGCAGCTCCCGTGTCCTTCCTTGTGATCTGCTCTCTTCTTGATCCAGTGTCTTCTGGGGTTGGTCCATTCGACGGGTGCTGAGTCATTTGTTGTTCGGCGGAGCGCGAAGCGGGAGGGGGGGCGAGGGGGGCGGGAGGCGGGGGCGAGGTAGATGTTGGGGATGTGACTCAAAATGGACACACTTCGTCTAAATCTTGAGCATTGGCGCTCGTGGAAACGGTCACTGTTAATTAAAAGGTTGGTTGTGTTTGCCGCCGGAAAGCAAGCATTGGCGGCGGGCGGGTGGGTGGTGGAGGCGATGGGTGGGTGGGCGGGGCATTTCTGTAATGAACACAAATGTGCGACGCGGCTAGAGGCGCTCCGGGTGGGAAATGAGGATGGATGCGCGTGTCATAAGGATGAATAGTTACATATTGAGTAAGGATGGTTGGAATCTATTCCTTTGCACTTCCACCGGGTGTGGTGGCCGAATTGGAAGAGCTCGCG
>CM059186.1:182772920-182821578 GCA_030323885.1 Branchipolynoe longqiensis
CTGATTGGCTAAAAGCAACGTTATGAAGTCAGTGGCCCAGGATGAGGGGAAAGGGGAATAGGGGAGGGGGGACGTTGCACACGCAAGGTCGTAGGTGGAATTATTAGTAGAAAGAAAATATGGCTTAAGCGTCTCGTGGGTCGTTAATAAGTCATTATTAATATTAATTGCTGTTTAAAAAAGAAAAGGAATGGCATTGAGTTATGTTCTTGAAATGTCCAACTGGATGAAAGAAAAAATAGAACCAATGTTCGACATGATTAATTTGCACAAGGTTAGGTGTCAGTCAGACGACAGCTTGCAACCACTTTGCGACCAAACATCGGTGACCTTGCAACCAAAGCAAAAAGAGGCAGGGGAAACAATGGTGGGCGATCGGTCGGCAACTGGTCGGAAGCACTGAAAATGGTCGGCGACCCCCTTGCGACTAAAATGGTCGCGTGAAGGTCGCTGCCCGGTTGCCGACCACTTTGCGATCGACGCTTTTTGATGGTCTCAAAGTGGTCGCAAGAGATCGCAAGCATAGTGTGACTAGGACATAAGGGTGTCAAGGTTGGATTCGATGGATGGCTGATACTAATTCTTTGTGGATTTCCGGCGCCCCCCCCCCCCCCATACCCACCCAAACACACACACACACCAAAAGGGTCGCTGACATATAAATGTGTGTGTATTGTATAAGCATTATGCGAGTATAAAGGCATGAAAGGGATTATTTGGGGTTTGTTTATTTCCTACCTTATTACTGATGGGGTGGCTTACTTGATGCATGCCCCCCCCCACACCCCCTCCCCCCCCAATCCACAAAGGTATCAGTTTTGCCACCACCGGCAGGCTTCTATCCTGGATGCTACACTGTCACTTGCGCCTGAGAATTGTTTATAATGCCAAAGATTATATTATCTCAACCCACTACTTTGTCTTGTCTTCTTCATTTGTACTGTAGTCAGCCTTTATTTACATATTATATATAATGTTATAAATATGTTGAGCTCTCTAAGTTTAGCTGTGTTGTGTACCTGGCACAGTGTTTTTTTTTTTTTTTTTGTTTTTTTTTTATTGAGGCTGTATTTATACTGTCCATAGCATATAAGCCCGGGTACCCAGGCTTGTTTTCAATGCTGGCCAGTTGTAGTGTTGGTGTTATCTTACCACACAGTGGCTGCTGATAAGGTATTTGATTGCCTGCATTTCAGTAGCAGATAGATAATTGGTTGGTATGGTTAGTAGCCTATGTTAGTTTTTTTGGATTTTCTTGGTATATATGTTTTTATTTTTCTACTCTTATTACTAGACTAGCCTACTCCTATTTACATATCATAGGCTTGTACGTAGCTGTGTGGTGTGTTATCTGGCTACTTTTGGCATGGTTACCTTCCATTGGGCATCCCGCTGGTGGGCCGTGACATATCACATGCCCCTTTGCAGTGCAGCTTACTGGGGGTTTCCTAGCCTTATTTTGCACAGATATTTTTTGTAAGTTTTTAGGTCAGGAATTTGTCGTTCCTTTACCGTTTGGGCATTCCACAACTTGGCAGCCATTTCCAGCGTGCTTCTCTCATGAGCTTTTATTCGGCTTCTGGTCTGCTTTAGTAGTGGTGCATTATTTGCTCTAGTAGCCCTTTGTGGTTTTGTTAGAAGTTTACTGTTTTGACTATAGGTATATGCTAATGTTTTCAAATGAATTATTCTCCTATTTTCTAGTAGTTTCACTTTGGTTCTTTTGTGTATGTCATAGGTTGGGTGCAGCTTGTCTACTCTTAGACAGATTTTTAGGGCTCTGTTCTGCAGTGTTTGCAGTTTTTTTAGTAGTTCTTTTCTCGCACCCATGTAGTTTACATCTCCATAGTCAAAATAGGGGAGCACCATGCCCTTGAAGATTTTTATTGACATTTCTTGTGTCATGTAGTCTCTTAGCTTTGCAAATAGCCACAGTTTGTGGTTTACTTTTTGTATAATTTTATTTATACATAGGTTGTAGTGTGAGTTCTTTGTTGCCGAATTGGCCTGTCATGAAGTCCGGGCGTTCAACCCGTTGGTGTGTGTTTGTGGGGGTGGGGGGGGGGGGGGGGGGGGGGGGGGTCAGTACGACGTAATCCTCGCCCCCAATGTGGTCTCTCTGTGGCCCTAATAAGGCGGGGCGATGCGGGGAGGCGGGCGGAGCCGGGGTGGGGGGATCGGAGGGCGTGTGGGGTCGGGCGGGGGCGGGGGGCGGGCGGGGCGGGCAGATGGAAGGGCTCCGATAGTGGTGAGGGGACATGTGAGGGGAGAGCTGCAATGGATGTGCCCGCCACACAGCCAAGTCACCAACGTAATAAGGGAGCGACACACAAGCAGGACAGATTAAGCACCTAGCCGTGGATTAACCCCCCCCCCCCCTCCTTTTTTTGTTCATGCTGTCGGTCGTAATGCGACAAAGACTGCTTTTCTTTCTTAATCACTGTTATTTCGTGCGGTTGTGCATTTCATAAAAGCTGCTTGCAAAGTGTTGAAGGGCTGCTGGCTTTTGCAAGTTACTAGCAGCACTCTCTCGGGGAGCAAATAGAGGTCTCACACCGGCAAGAACACGTCAAGACATGCATGGACTATTTGTCCCTGCATTGGCTGGCTGGGAGATGTTGGGAGTTCCATTCATCACTGCCCTTAATGCTGCCACAGAAGCATGGTTTTCTGTTAGGGTTTGCTCCCTTAGCCTTTGATTCTATCAAAACCCTATACCACAAGGCAGTGGTTTATAACTTTGCAAGGCAGGAGCTTCAAATTCCCTGAAGTATTTTAGCAGATAGGTACTGCAATACCCGCATACCCCCCCCCCCCACACAAATAATACTCATACACACTCACTCACCTAGTCCCTTACTCCACCCACACTCTCACACACTCACTCACTCCCCCCCACACACTCACACACACACTCACACACAAAAACACGTAAATGCAAACGCCGCCCCACTCCACCCCGCCCCGCCCCGTCCCAGCCCATCCCGATCCGCCCCGTCCCGCCTCCTCCCCGCCTCCTCCCAGCCTCCTCCTAGCCTCCTCCCAGCCTCCTCCCAGCCTCCTCCCAGCCTCCACCCAGTCTTCTCTCCCTAGCCGCTCAGAGGTTATCTTCCAGAAATAATGCCCAGAATAGGAAGGTCGCGCCCTCTCTATGTGTTATAAACAGCAACAAACCGGGAAGCCTCTTTGTGAGCAGCTCCCGTGTCCTTCCTTGTGATCTGCTCTCTTCTTGATCCAGTGTCTTCTGGGGTTGGTCCATTCGACGGGTGCTGAGTCATTTGTTGTTCGGCGGAGCGCGAAGCGGGAGGGGGGGCGAGGGGGGCGGGAGGCGGGGGCGAGGTAGATGTTGGGGATGTGACTCAAAATGGACACACTTCGTCTAAATCTTGAGCATTGGCGCTCGTGGAAACGGTCACTGTTAATTAAAAGGTTGGTTGTGTTTGCCGCCGGAAAGCAAGCATTGGCGGCGGGCGGGTGGGTGGTGGAGGCGATGGGTGGGTGGGCGGGGCATTTCTGTAATGAACACAAATGTGCGACGCGGCTAGAGGCGCTCCGGGTGGGAAATGAGGATGGATGCGCGTGTCATAAGGATGAATAGTTACATATTGAGTAAGGATGGTTGGAATCTATTCCTTTGCACTTCCACCGGGTGTGGTGGCCGAATTGGAAGAGCTCGCGTGTGGAAGGTCGGGAGTCCGGTTCTCGTTCGAGTCAAATCAATGCCTTATAAAATTGATACTTGTCGCTTCCTAGACTGGTGCGCGGCATTGATAGGATAGGGCAAGCATTGGTTTAGCTCAGTGTCAGGATAATGTAACTGAGTGGGATATCATGTCATGGTCCCGGCGGCCTGATTTCCCAGTGGGGCAGCATGAGTGCACACTGTCACAAGTCGGTACCTGTCCTGATATGACCTTAGATGTTGCTAGGATGTAAAACTCCCAAACCAACCAACCAATCTTTGCACTTCCTCCGTCCCTCCGCACACCACACACACGATACACACCAAACATACCACACACATCACATACCACACACACCACACACATCACACACATCACACACACATCACACACACATCACACACACATCACACACATGGTTGATTACAGAGTCAACTTTCTTTTCAACACACTGTACTGACTGGCGCGCCAGTGTTTACTTTGGGAATCAATGAACACCGACTTCTCTCCCATCACACGTGATCGTGCGTGACCCTGGCTGGTTTCACCCGCTGTTGCGCTGTTTCCTGTTCCTGGTTATGTGGACGGGATGGGCTATCGGTTAGGACATCCGCTTCCCATGTCGTGATTCGAATCCCGGCTGAGGCAAATCAATAACTCCTAAAATTGGTGCTGAGGATTGTATGGTGCTAAAATATAATGAATATGTGTCAAGGACTGGTTAGTTGAGTGTAAGGGTGTGTTGTTTTATATAAGGCCCCGATGAAAGATCTTCGCGATTTCGTGGATTTACCCGATTGTTGCTATTGTCATGGGGGTGATGAAAATGGGAAATATTGCGCCTAGAGCGGGACTCGAACCCACATCTCTTTGCATTCCGGGCCAGTGTGCTAACCATTACACCACCTAGGCTCCCTGATATCAACACACCACCCATGCCTACATGTCTATGTGGTTACTTGCCTGAGAGGTCAGTGCAGCCTACTACACTATTCACTCGTAACCAGACGGGTTGGCTGAGTGAGTTAGAGCGTCCGCCTCCCGTATTGGTAGATCGTGGGATAGTGGGTTCGAACCCTGGTCGAGTCAAACCAATGACCTAAAGATTTATACTCGTGCCTTCCTAGCCTGTGGCTCGGCATTAATAGAATAGGGCAAGGAGCGGTGGAATGAGGAAGACCAATGACCCCGATTGAAATTTCCCCTGCTTAATCAACTAATATCCCCCCTCCCCCACCCAACAAAAAACGTTCACAAAATGTTAATACCGACCCACCCACGGGGAGGCTAATGACTAACACGTGTAACTATATATATATACATAAACAATACTCTTACTGAACATGACTTCGCCAAAATCCAGCAAACGGAAACGGAAATAGCACTGTATGGGCGCTGCCATTTGTAAACTCGTACCGAGAAACCATCCAAATCCAGCAAACGGAAACGGAAATCGCTCGTCGAACTTCGGTCCGCAGCAATCAGGGTGGCCGACAGCTATTGGTTAATAATATATCAAAACAAATGCCCGCTGCCATAGAATTTGCCGATATGCGCAGTTCAAAACTTTGATATTATTCAAAATTAAAAGAAATAAAGAACAATTTGGCATAAACATGGATGCACAAATGAAATATTAATAGTTTCTTCCGCGGAAACCATGGCCGTATTCGGGTCACCCGAGTTACTAGGATTTCAAATCGAACACCGCGAGTGGAGTAAGAAAATACATGCGCAATAATAAAATACTTTGCTGTAGTTATATCGGGGGGTTGGTCCTAAGCATTGCTTATTCATATTATATTTGTCTTTAATATTAGTTCGAATCCCGTCCTTATATGACCTTAGATATTGCTAGAACATAAAACCCAAACAAGAAAGTCAGATATGGGCGATAATACATTCATAACGAAGACAGTGGAAACCTGACTTCCGGCATTTACTGTAATTCATTGACAGTGCTAATCCTATGGGGCGAAATCCGCGTTTTCGCGGAAATTCGCTGTTTGCGCCAGGATTTCGGCTTGATTTCCGCGTTTTTTGTCGGAGACTACTTTCATCACCGACCATGATACCAGAACTATTGTATCTCAGTGGGGTAGCACTATGAAAACCATTCGTGTATGTACTCTCATATGCACCTGTTCTAATAGTAATATGAACATGGATGTTGCCATGACATCAATCTCTGACTGCAGTATTGGCTCCCAGCGTCTACCTTCTTACTAACGTAAAACAAGAAAACATTTTAGCCGTTTTGAGGGCAGCTGGATTGTACCACCTCATATAGCTTACTCAATAAATTCTATCAATTATTAATAAAACTTGTCTTTTTCTATGGGAATTTGTTTCCCTTGACCACAAATATATGATTGTGAGCTTTCTAATTTAATGAGTGTCTATTGGCACATAATTGATTGTCTGCTTTTACATGTAAAAGCGATGGTTTGAACAAAAAACAAACATTTCTCGCCGTGAATATGGCCTATGCTGCCGACACGGCGTAAAGCAACCACCGATCAATCAATCAAACCCAGCGTCTGACACACAGCTCTCTCGGCTGTTGCACTTGTAGGCTTTTATACCAGAATCTCCGCTTACCTTTGTGGTCAGGTGACAACTGAGCTTTTCGTTGTCAGAAGGTTTAGGTGGGAATGGCGCTCTTTTTCCACAACTTTTACTGTTAGTCTCATTTTTCTTCTTGCTGTGCCGATCAGCCATTCATTTCTCTGTTGATGGTTTGGTAACCAATTAAACAAAAATTGGATCTATATTTTGATATAATTGAATTGAGACTCTGGCTAATGAGTAATTGATGACTGCTCTTGTGATACTTTGAATGCAAATGATGTTATATTTGGCCAAATGTTCTCTGATGCCCCGACTTTCTTCCCCCCCCCCCCCCTCTACTGCCAACATTTTTGATAAATGTGAGACCTCTTCAGATGTTTGTGCCATGAACAACCTTTTAATTTCCTGAAGACAATTGGACTGCAACACCTTGTAGCTGTCTTTTGACATACACTCTACCTCATTTTGACACATTTCTAGAGGGAAAGAACAAACTGACAGAATAATGTCTACTCACATTTCGACATGAATATACTATACACTGGCTAAAACCACAATTAACTACTCGATCGATCAATTAAATCAATCAACCCTACCTCTATATCTTGAGTATTTAGTATTCAATATCTGTGATCACCTGGGCCTGTATGCACCAATCGGGGTTAGGGCCTTAACCGCGGCTAAGGTATCCCCGCAGGGATAAATGTGAAAATTTGGTATGCACCAATCGGAGTTAGGGCTAACCGCCGACCGTAGCCTCGGCTAAGCTACCCTGACTTGAAGTCAGGTTTAACTGCTAGCCGGTGCAGTTAGTGTGCGTGTGTGGGTCTCAATCTATTCAATGCGATCATATTTAACAGAATTACATACGCAAATCGTGAAATTTCATTAAATTAACCCTAAAATCGAAGCGAGATTAACGCTGATGCCGTAACGGCGGCGATATTAATATTTTCGAATCGACGAACGTAAAGTAAACAAATCGCCGCCGCCGCAGCGACGTCGATATCCATACTGTCCAACGTCAACTAAACATGGCCGCCGCCGTCGCTGCCGAATCGGCGCGAATATATTATGCCCATAACTATTCAATGCGATCATATTTAACAGAATTACCTACTCAAATCGTGAAATTTCATTAAATTAACCCTAAAATCGAAGCGAGATTAACGCTGATGCCGTAACGGCAGCGATATTAATATTTTCGAATCGAAGAGTGTAAAGTAAACATATTGTCGATTGGAGGGAATTCCCAAATCTATAAATAAATTCACGGTTAGCTATCCGCAGCGGCTAAAACATTGGTGCATACCGATTCACACCTTTCTCAAACCCCCCGCTACCCTGAGGTAGCTATCCGCGGCTAGTGCCTTAACTCCGGCTAAGCCTAACCCCGATTGGTGCATACGGGCCCTGAAAGTTCACGACAAAGGGATCCATTGAATTCACCAAGTGACTGAACGCGGGTCACACACTCTGAGGCAATGTATACCATTGTCCACACACATACCATGTGAGATGGCCGAATTAGTTGAGCGTCCGTCTTCTGTTTTGGTAGATCGTGGGATTCAAACGCACTGCTACAAATTTGGTCGAGGCAAACCAATGACTTAGAGATTGATACTTGTCACTTCCTAGGCAGGCGCTCGTCATTATTAGGATAGAAAAGGACTGGTTGGCTCAGTGTCAGGATAACGTGACAGAGTGAGTGGGATATCAGGTCATAGTGTTGGTGGCCTGGTCCCCCAGTCGGACAGTCACCATGAGTGCGCACTGTCACAAGTCTGTACCTGTCCTAAATGACCTGAGATGTTGCTAGGATGTAATACGCAAACAAACAAATTAAATCCTACCTCCCACCAGCCCAATCCCATGCCCCCCCCCCTGGCTATCCTCGCCCCCTCTCCCCACACCGTCCGGGGGCGTAAAACTCCCAACAACCAACCATTGTTTGTTTGTTGTTTTACGTCCTAGCAACATCTAAGGTCATATCAGGACTGCTACCGACTTGTGACAGTGCACACTCATGGCGACTTTAGTGCTGTCCCTCTGGGAAACCAGGCTGCCGGCCCCATGACCTGATATCCCACTCAGTCACATTATCCTGACACTGAGCCAACCATTCCTTGCCCTATCCTAATAATGCCGAGCGCCTGGCTAGGAAGCGACAAGTATCAATTTTTAAGTCATTGGTTTGACTCGACCAGGGTTCGAACCCTCGAGCCCACGATCTACCACCACAGGAGACGGACGCTCTAACTCATTCGGCCATCCCGTCAACCAACCATTGTTCACAGTATGGGGAAATAAGAACGGGTGACCCTGAGGTTCAGCATATAGAACTAACTGTTCACAGCCGACTGTGTCCCTCACTGTGTCCGAGCCGTGGTGGCCGTGTATGTGGGAGCTGCTCACCGTGCTGCTCCCACAAGGCGGCCGGCACACAGGGGACAGGTAGGCGCCAGCAGCCCATACCTCACGAGCAGCTCATGCATAACGGCTAATCACCGCACCTCTGCTATACCCATTAGCATACCCTCACACCACCTGCCCCGCCGGCCACTACCCCCCACCCCCGCCCCCCGCCAACCATCCACCATCCCCATCCACAGGCACTGCTTACCGAGTCGCTCCCGACCCGCTCCGAGTAATTGGACTTTCTCACGAGCAGCTCAAGTTTCATGAATACTTTATATAGTTTCTACGGCTGTCCGAGTTTTGTTTCATCAGATAATCATGGCCTCCTATTGAGACAGATCACGTGTTTACAAAAAAAGTCACGTTTAGTTACTGCTCTCGAATCCGGAATGTGTGTAAGAATGGGGGTTGGGGGTGGGGGGTGGGGGTTGCTTCCGGTTGATTTCTATTTTTAGCCACGTTGAGCGGTGTGTGTTTGTCCGACGATGTTTGTGTGTAGGTATGTTTGCTGACATTGCCATCTGAAGGTGTTGACGTTTGAAATTAGGGGTTAGTGTCGGGGCTCACGGCATAATGAGGTTGGCACGCCGTGCTTACCCAGAGGGGACAATGGGGCACGGAGGAGTGAGACATGAGAGGGAGAAGAGAGGGAGAAGGGAGAAAAGAAAAGGAGGGTGAAAAGGGAAGATGAGAAGATGGCGGAGAAGGGAGGGAGAATGGAGGAAAGAGAAGATGGGTGAAGGGAGAGGAAGGAGAGAAGGCACGAGGGGGAAAAGAGAGAGGAAGGAGAGGGGAGAGAGGGAGGAGAGAGGGAGGAAGGAAGCAGGGTCAAGAGAGAAGAAGGGAGGGAGAAGGGAGGGAGAAGGGAGGGAGAAGAGAGGCAGAACAGAGGCAGAACAGAGGCAGAACAGAGGCAGAACAGAGGCAGAACAGAGGCAGAACAGAGGCAGAACAGAGGCAGAACAGAGGCAGAACAGAGGCAGAACAGAGGAAGGCAAGCGGAAGTCGATACATAAATCTTGAGAGGGCAGAAAGAGAAGGGGGGAAACAGGAAGAACAGGGGGTTCCTTCCCCACTGACTGTAACTATTCTACTCATTTAATTCTCTCCTAGCAGAACAACTATTTAAAATGCACACACGAATAAAATCAAAGACGTTCACGAATAAAACATGACACGCACACACACACCTCCATCATGAAATAATTAATTTGATAAATAACACAAAATAATAAAAACAAGAGGTGCTCGCAACCGGGCGAGGTGGCCTAATTGGTAGAGCGCGGGCCTCACGTGTGGAAGTTGGGGAGTTCGGTTCCCTGTTGAATCAAATTAATTACTTTAAAATGTATACTTGTCGCTTCCTAGCCATGCACTCGGCATTAATAGGATAGGGCAAGCAGTGGTTCGCTCAGTATCAGGATAATGTGACTGAGTGGGATATCAGGTCATGGTGCTGGCTGCCTGATTTCCCAGGACTTAAAACAACAACACACACACACCCACAAACAAACAAAGAGAGCTGACCGCACACACACCCTCCTCCCCCCGCCCCCCCACACACACACTTCTAAGTTGTAAGATTAATATCTCGTTGCCTGCTGTAGTAGTATAGGAAATGTCACTTGGAGAGCGGGTCGTAGCTCAGGCAGTAGCGTGTCCACCTGTGAAGGTTTGGGTTATCCGATCGAATCCTGCTCAGTGCACCCATTTGCAGTCTGGGCTATTTTCCGTTCCAACAAGTGGTCAACAACTGGTTCATCAAAGGCTGTGGTATGTGCTGTCCTGTCTGTGGGAAAGTGCACATAAAAGATCCCTTGCTGCTTATCAGACAGAGTAGCCTATGTGGCGGCCGCAGGTTTCCTCCACAAAGAAATATGTCAGAATGGCCATATGGTTGATGTCCAATTGCCGATGATAAAAAATCAATCTACTCTAGAGGCGTCGTTAAATAAAACAAACTTTTTGTTAAAATGTCACTTGGGAGACAGATTCCTTTAGCCGTTTCCGGTTTGTGTTATCCACCAGCGGGCAGTGAGCCAGAGCCGTAGCGGTGGTAGTTACGTGAGGGCTTTTCTTATGTTTTCGTTTTTACTTCCCACCCTCCCCGGAAGGTCCATTAGACCGGGCGCTGATTACTGGCAGGGTGAGGAGTGCCTGACAACACAATCAGGGTGGGTGGGGGTGAGGTGGGGGTGGGTGGAGGTGGGGGTGGAGGTGAAGTGGGGGTGGGGGTTGGGGTGGTGATAGTGTAGTGGGGATGGATGTGAAGGTGGTAGACTGGGGCGGTGATGGTGGGTATAATGGTGGAGGTGGTGGTGGTGTTGGTGTGGGTGTTCGTATGGTTGTGACGTTGGTGGTGGCGGCGGTGATGGTGGGTATTGTGGTGATGGTGGTGGTGATGGTGATGGTGGTGATGGTGATAGTGGTGGTGGCAGCGGTGGTTGTGATGATGGTGGTGGTGGTGGTGATGGTGGTGGCAGCGGTGGTTGTGATGGTGGTGACGGTGATGGTGGTGGCGGTGGTGGGAATGGTAGTGGTGGAGGGTGGTGGGTGGTGGTGATGGCGGCGATGGGTATAGTGGTGATGGTGGGGGTGGCAATGGTGGTGGTGGTGGCGGTGATGGTGGTAGTGGCGGGGGCGGTGGTAGGTATGGTGGTGGCCGGCCGAGCAAGGCGAGGCGGAACTGGTCGGCGGTGCCCGTCGTCTCGGGGTACTTGGCGTTTACCAGACGAGCAGACTAAGAGTGCGATACGGCGGATGAACTCCAAGGGCTGCGTTCCGCGCCTCCCACCCTCCAACGCACATCGGAAGGAACAGCCGGGCCCTACTTGAGCCCGCCGCCGCCTCCACTTGCCTCCCCCTGGCCCTAGTTGAGCCTGCCGCCACACCCACTTGCCTCCCCTGGCCCTAGTTGAGCCTGCCGCCACACCCACTTGCCTCCCCTGGCCCTAGTTGAGCCTGCCGCCACACCCACTTGCCTCACCCTGGCCCGAGTTGAGTCCGCCGCCGCCTCCTCCACTTGCCTCACCCCGGCCGTAGTTGAACCTGCTGCCACCTCCACTTGCCTCACCATGGCCCTAGTTGAGCCCGCCGCCACATCCACTTGCCTCACCCCGGCCCTAGTTGGACCTTCCGCCGCCTCCACTTGTCTCACCCCAGCCTTAGTTGAGCCTGTCGCCGCCTTCACTTGCCTCACCCCGGCCCTAGTTGAGCCCGCTGCCATATCCACTTGCCTCACCCCGGCCCTAGTTGGACCTTCCGCCACCTCCACATGTCTCACCCCAGCCTTAGTTGAGCCTGTCGCCGCCTTCACTTGCCTCTCCCTGGCCCTAGTTGAGCCCATCGCCGCCTCCACTTGTCTCACCCCAGCCTTAGTTGAGCCTGTCGCCGCCTTCACTTGCCTCCCCCCGGCCCTAGTTGGACCTTCCACCTCCTCCACATGTCTCACCCCAGCCCTAGTTGAGCCCATCGCCGCCTCCACTTGCCTCACCCCAGGCCTAGTTGAGCCTGTCGCCGCCTTCACTTGCCTCCCCCGGCCCTAGTTGAGCCTGCCACTACCTCCACTTCCCTCACCCCATCCCTAGTTGAGCCCGCCGCCTCCACTTGCTTTCCCACGGCCCCCGGCCCCGCGTGCCCGGCGCCCATTTGTAACGCCGAGCTGCTCACCGAGCTGCTCCCTGCATAGCGCGGGTCGCGCCGGGCCAGGCGCTCCATTCGGGGGCCTGTCTCATTCTTTTACCCGACGCCATCCCTTCCGGTGTCCATTGTTCCAGCTAGGCGTACTTGTGGTTCGCTTACCCCTCCTTACCATCCCATCCCCTCATCCCCATTCCCCTCCCATCTCTCTCCCACCGTCCGTACACCCCCCCCCCCCCCCCCTTCGTTCCTGCTCCTCTCTCTCCCTTCCCCCTTTACCATCCTCCGTCCGCCACACCCATACCCGCCCTCCCTTCCAACCTACCTCATGCCAATACTCGTCCCCTCCCCTCTTTCTCTCTCTCATCCCCCTCCCTCCCCCTTCGAAGCCACACCTATACTCGCCCTCCCTTCCCACCTCCCGCATGCCCATACTCGTCCCCTCCCCTCTTTCTCCCTCTCACTACCGCCCCTTCTCCTCCTCCTTCTAAGCCATACACATACTCGCCCTCCCTTCCCACCTCGCTCACCACCACTGTGCACCACCCCATCTCTATCCTCCCTTCTCCACCTTCCCAACATCACCCCCCTCTCCGCTGCCCATTTATGGCGATGAAACCCCATTCACAAGAGGCGCTTCTATCTATCTATCTATCTATCTATCTATCTATCTATATATATATCTATTGAGATATAAATCTATAGATCTATCTATCTATCTATCTCTATAACTTTAAGGTTAATTGCAATAGGAAGAGAAATGTGAGGGGTGCTATTTTCCTTAGTTGGACTTTTATATTCTGGAAGTAACTGTGTTGTATTTTGCTAATTTTACTCACTGCTGAAGACACATGGTGCTTATATATATATATATATATATATAAAATATATTATAAAAAATATATATATAAAATATATTATATAAATTCGACCGAAATTCGATGTGTTTTGTGTCTATTAATCTGCACAAATCAGTTCAGGCTTTTAATCTCAAGCATCAAAACCCCACGAACACATACAACACACATACAAAGCATACCAAACACAATAACTCCTACCAACACACAAATCAACACGCGCACAAACCAAGCAAACATACTTACTCGCACCAAATACCTGCCAACATACCAATATCACTAAACACACCAACATAACATCAACAAGTACACACCCAACACAAATCGACACACACTGACGCACACCAACACCAACGCAACTATCAATTTTTAAGTCATTGGTTTGACTCGATCGGGGTTCGAATCCATGGGTTCGAATCCCACGATCTACCAAAGAAACCGGGAGGCGGACGCTCAACTCATTCGGCCATTCCGTCTGGTCTCGGCTGAACAGAAAAAAAACCCATCCTAGCTAACCAGTTTGTTTTACCCCACAACGGGGGCTGTCGGTACCGACTGATGGATGTGTGGGGTGAGGTGGCGTCTGCCTCCCCCGGGACGCCTAAAACGCCCGGCGACTGTTTCAATAGAGACATATGTCCATTACCAACATGTCAGCCTCTATCAATAGCGCCCGCAATGCGCATGCGCGTGTCAGTTTTCCACGTGCAGAAACATGCGCGCACATTGCAATCACCACGTGATGCCCCACTAAAGGATCTGACCATTAACTGTAATTCTTAGGGGGGAGGGGGAGTCATCGTTTATTGATAAGTGTTAGGACCCCCACCCCCCACCCCTCCCTAGCATCCTTCCTCCTCTCCCCCGCCCGTCCCCCACCCCCACCCACCCTCCCCCAGCCTCACCAAATGCCTTGCGCCTTTGTATTTCCCAAATAGGCAACAGTAGAGCCGGTTGACGCCGGCATGTTCAATATTACCCCTATCATGTTAGAGGCCTAACGAAGCGTCATCCATTATCCGGGTAGGACGACAGACTCCCCCCCCCCCCCCCCTCCCCCCCCTCCCTCTCCCACTCCCCCCTCCTCTCCTCTCCTCCCCCCTCCCCTCTCCCTATCACCCTCGCCTCTCCACCCCCTCTCCCCTCCCCCTCCCCATCACCCTCGCCTCTCCACCTCCCTCTGCCCTCCCCCCTTCCCTTTTCCCCTCCCCTCTCCCCCCCCCCCCTCCTCCATCTCCCCCCTCCCCTCTCATCTCCACCTCCTTTCCCTCCCCTCTCCCTCCCCTCTCCCTCTCCCCCCCCCTCCCCGCCCCCTTCCCCCCCCCCCCCTCCCCCTCTTCCCCCTTTCCCCTTTCCCCTTCCCCGTTATCCCCCTCTTTCCGCCTCTTCCCCCCCGCCCCCCCCTCTTTCTCTTTCTCTTTGTCCCCTCCCCTCCCCCTCCTCCCGTCCCCACTTCCCTGCTCCCCCTCCTTCCCCTCTCACTCCCCTCCTCTTTCCCTTTCCCCCTTCCCCCCCCTCCCCTCCTCCGCCTCCATCTCCGTCCTCCCCCCCCCCCCCCCCCTCCCACGCCCCCCCCCCCCACACAACACTTTCAACCGGAGTCCTCATTTCAAAAGGAAATGGATTTTCCCCCTTTTGGCCTTCAGTGTTTGCGGAGCGCGTCCATTGTCATGCATCACCACGCCCCCTGTCGGCAACAGGAGCTTCGTGTAGGCGGGAGAGGAGACGCCTGAGGCGGGTATGGTGTTAGCTGGTTGGCGGGTGGCTGGGTGGGTGATGGGTGGGAGGGTGGGAGGAGGGAGGCACTTTCTTATGGGTTGAGTCAGGAGAGGGATTGTCATTAGCGTGTGTCTAGTATGCCCGATGGTGACCGGCATGATTTACTGCCTCGACGCTTCATCAAGAATGGGGTTAGTATGTCTGGTTTAACTAGTTGGGTATATTTTTGTTTATACTAAATTATAGCCAGTTAAAAAAAATAAGACCTGGTTCATGCTCAATTTGAAAGCTATAATTTGCATTATTGTAATATAATTTCCATTAACAATATATATTATATCAGTGTATTATTACCAACAGGTCAATTTATGTTGGTGTACTGTGTATGGAAATTGTGAAGAAGAAAGGTCTTAATGTCTTAATGCACACCATGTAAGAATGTGTACTAGTCTGCACTGACCTCTCACGCAAGAAGCCACAAAGACAGGTATGTGTGGATAGGGTGATTGCATCAGGGAGCCTAGGTGATGTAATGATTAACATGCTTGCCCTGGATTGGTAAGAAGTGTGAATTTGAATCCTGCTCTAGGCGCAATATTTCGTATTTTCATCATCCCCCCCCCCCCCCCCAACGCCACGACAAAAACAACCAGTTGGTCCAGTTAACTCACTTACTCAATCGTGTCTAGTGGTTTTTCGTGTGCGTGATTGTGACTGGCGTTGTCGATGGTTTGTTTGTTTTTGTTTTAACTCCTAGCAACATCCAAGGTCATATCAGGATGGGTACCGACTTGTGACAGTGCTCACTCATGGCGACTTTATAGTGCTGCCCCACTGAAAGACCAGGCTGCCAGCACCATGACCTGATATCCCACTCAGTCACATTATCCTGACACTGAGCAAACCAGTCCTATACCCTATCCTAATAATGCTAAGCGCCAGGCGAGGAAGCAACAAGTATCAAATTTTAAAAAGTCATTGGTTTGACTCGACCAGGGTTCTAACCCACGACCCCACGATCTACCAACACGGGAGATGGACGCCCTAACTCATTTAGCCATCCCGTCTGGTCTCGTTGTCGATGGTAAATGTTCCTTTTAGACTGGGTTTGTATCCGCACGCAGTGTTCCGCGGCTTGTTCTCAATCACTTAGCTTACTAATGCCTGGTGTGGGATAGCTATTCCGAAAGGTGAGACAAGAGGTAATTAGTTTAGATTGGTTTTGTTTGTTTTGTTGTTTTACGTCCTAGCAACATCTAATGTCATATCAGGACGGGATTAGTTTAGAGAAATTCTCCACTCTGGCTGGTCACAAAACACCTACCGATAGTTTATTTATAGAGATAATTCACAAGCCAATGTGCCAATTCAGAAGGCAACCGTCTGGACTCTGGAGGAAGGAGTGTGGTTAGGTGATTTATAGCATGGGAAACAGGTCTCCAGGTCGCAGCAGCTCCCACCCTTTATCGCGTTAGTAGTTTACATGTATAGCGATTTAGATAGATGCAGGTGCGTTCTATATTTTAAAATATGCGTATAAGTGTTTATTCCTTACGTAAGCAGCAGTGTGAGGTAACATAAGCCCTGGTCGGTTCATGTAATCGGCCCAGTTAATGCCCAGCATTGTCCGTGTATGTGTGTAGAGAGAGAGAGAGAGGGGGGGGGGGGGGGGGGGGGGGGAGAGGGGCGAGGGAGGGAGAGAAGGGAAGGAGGTGAAGGGCCCACGTCACATGTCATCTGGCGTCAGAGGAGACGGTGTGCTGGAGAGTGGCGTCGGGTGAGCCTCGTGTGGGACTACAGCGGCCGTCGTGCATGGAGTGGCGCTAGTGTTGGTGGTAATGGTGTGGGAGGGAGTGGGGGTGGGGGTGGGGGTGATGGTGATGGTAGCCGTGGAGTCTCCTGGGCGCCGCGCCCAGATTGGGGCATTGATCACGGCCTGTAGTGCTAATGGTCATTGGGTGCCCGGCCCACGGGGCGCCACCCGGCAACGCCAGCCGACCCCTCCCCCCCATCACCCCCCACCGTCACCCCACACCGTCACCCCACACCGTCAACCCACACCGTCACCCCACACCCCCCACCGTCACCGCACACCGTCACCCCACCGTCATATCCACCTCAACGTTGCCGCTACTGTCACTGCTACCCTTCCAATCCCTTCCCATCCTCTTTCTATCCATTCCCATCCCATACCCATCCCCTTCCCATCCCCTCTCTATCCCCTTCCCATCCCCTTCCAATCCCCTTTCCATCCCCATCCCTTCCCATCCCATCCCCATCCCCTTCCCCTTCCCATCCCCTTCCCATCCCCTTCCCATCCCCTTCCCATCCCCTCTCTATACCCCCTTCCCATCCCCTTCCAATCCCCTTTCCATCCCCATCCCCATCCTCTTCCATCCTCTTCCCATCCTCTTCCCATCCCTTCCCATCCCCTTCCCATCCCCTTCCTATCCACGTTCCTATCCCCTTCCCAACCCCTTCCCATCCCCTTCAATCACCTTCATCCCCTTCCTTATCCCCTTTCCTTCCTCCTCCCTCCCTTCTTCTCACCGCCCCGCTTCCCTGCTCCCGCCTTCCTGCTCCTCCTGTTGCTCCTCTTCCCCATCTCCCCCGTCCCCCTCCTCCCCACTTCTTTCTCCAGCCCCTCCTCCCCCTTCCCCTGCTCCTCCTTCCCATCGCTCCTCTCCCCTCCTTTCTCCCCCATCCTCCCCTCCGCCCGCATCCACTTCCCCCTTCCCCATCCTCCCCTCCTCCCCCATCCACTTCCCCCTCCCCATCCCCACACCCCCACTTGCCCCCGCCTACCCCCTTCCCCGCCACAAGCATGCTAGACCCCGGGAGGCCGCGCCGTCGCTGACCCCTGGGTTAAACATGTCAAATTAACCCTACGCACCCCGCGGCCACCGGAGTGCCACACAGCGCCATCACCATCCTTATCTCCTGGACTCCCACCAAGCAAGCCGCCGATGGGTCCGCGCTATGAATGGGTGCGCCGGATGTTGATAATGTGGGTGGGTGCGGAGCGATGATGGGAGTGGGGCGTGGGGTGTGGGGAGGGTGGGTAGTTGTTACTTTATGGAGAACAGCCTAGAGCTCTTCACCCCCCCCCTCCCATCCTCTACCCACAATTCCCCACTTCCTCACCCCCCCCCCCTTCCACACACACACACACATACCCCCGCACTGATATTTGTGAGGCCTGCTGACCAGGAACCCTAATGGTGATATATCCCGACTAGCAAAAGCCACTGGGTATATCCGCCTTGACTCAGCCGGACACTGCCTCCCAGCTGTCTAATGCTGGGCTCTAACTGGCGCGACAGGGCTCGGCTCTGTCTGTCTGTTTGTCTGTCTGTCTGTCTGAACTGGGCGCGGTGGCCCAATCGGTAGAGCACGGGCCTCGGGTGCGGAAGGTCGGGAGTTCGGTTCCCAGTCGAGTCAAACCAATGACCTTAAAATTGATACTTGTCGCTTCCTAATCCTAGCCTAGCGCTCGACATTAATAGGATAGGGTAAGGACTGGTTAGCTCAGTGTTGGGATAATGTGACTGAGTGGGAAATCAGGTCATGGTGCCAGTGGCACTATTAAGTCGTCATGAGTGTGCACTGTCACAAGTCGGGACGCGTCCTGATATGACCTTAGATGTTGCTAGGACGTAAACCAACAAACTGTATGTCTGTCTTTCTTTCTGGACTATCTTAATTAGATACTGATGAACTTATTAAGCATTCGTTGGCATATAAAAGGGAATTCTGAGTCAATTTAACATAACCTGTTAGTTCTTACTGCAGAAACCTGTGGTTTTAGAGTTTTGGTCTGCTTGCCAAAATTACCCATCCTGATGTGATGACGTTATGTGTTGCCACGATGTAACACCCCAAAAACAAACAGCATCCTAATTGGCTGGCAAGTGACAGTGGCAGATCACGTAGGTGAGATTGATTGATTGATTGATTGATTGGTCCTGCTTATCTTGAGTATTGACTATTGTCGGACCGACTGTGAAGCATGCTTAAACCGGTATTTATTCATCAACTCGACTGAAGCGACGGTGGGTGGGTGGAGGGTGGGGGTTGGGTGGGGGTGGGGTGGGGGGCATGGCCTGTCTCGTGATCTACACGGCCGCTACATGACCAGGCCGATTGTGCCGCTCTAGCCGGTGCCAACCGAGCAGACGTGGAGACACTCATCCTTCCATCCATCACCAAAGTGACCGCCGCCACTTCTCGAGCCACCACCAAACTTTGGGAATGAGCCACACAGAAGGAACAAGTACGGAACCCTTATTCAATAAGCTGGCTCTGGTACACCCTGGTCAGAACGAACATGCCCCATCCAGTCGGCCTTCCTGCTTCTAGCCAAGTCACCATCAACCGCTTCAGGACTGGTTACCGCCATTGGATTGATGTCCCCAACCTCCAGCGTTGTCCCTGCGGTACTAAGATCTTCAATGTGGCCCACATACTCACCTCATGTGGCGCTGTCGACAGATCTGCCATTAGTGACTTCATGGAGGACGCTGACCGCCAACTCAGAGACAATAGGGCTGCTCTGGCTGGATTTCCAAGTCATCCTGGATTGCACTGCTCACTTCTACTGCCAGAACGCAGACATCATCAACACTGTCGGTCGCCCAGACCATGACACCGAGGACTAGCAGGCCCCACCTCATTGCCATAGCTGACTTGACACCACTACCAACTAACCACTCATTTTCACTAACGACTAACAGGTAACCCCACCCACTGCCTAACTAATCCCATCCTCACTTCACTTCTTCCTCTGGCCTTGGCCGTACTTACTGTGCATACCGGTGAATCTGGAGGGACTGAAGTTTGGATCCTGGTCGAGTCAAACCAATGACGTATAAAATAGGTACCTGTTGCTGCTCGGCGCTTGGCGTTATGAGATCAGGACAGGGACTGGGGGCACAGTGTCAGGATAATGTGACTGTGTGGGACATCAGGTCATGGTGCTGGCAGCCTGATTTCCCAGTGGGGCAGCACTATAAAGTCACCATGAGTGCACGCTGTCACAAGTCGGTGCATGTCCTGGTATGGCCTAGGGTCTTACTGGGGCATAAAACTACACCAACCACCCAGCCTCCCCCGGCCCTCTCAGAGGACTGTGGTTGGGCTCTTGGGCTGCCTTTTTCCTTTGTCCCCCCCCCTCCCCCTACCCCCCCATTCCTCTGATCATTACCCATCGGAAGCCAACTCCAGACCACATGGGACTGCTTTCAGCAGTGCCCATTCAGTGCTGCAGATTTGCAGCCTTCAGCGCACCAATGCTACTGAAAACTCCCCAAAAACAAAATGCTACATACGGACCCCATGAGTTGGGCTTGACACCTATTTCATCTTAGTTATTTCTCACCTGTGTCATGTGCTATGAATTATAAATGAATGCAAGCAGTGGGCACCGTTACCCAGCCAATCCCCTGTTGGGCAGGCGTTACGGCAGGCCATCTCACACTGTAACTTTATTCTCATTTATATTTTAAAGTATGCGTATAAGTGTAGAGTCTGGCCGTCAGGTCAGTCTGGTGACATCACGCGGTCAGTTTGCTTTATTCCCCTTAGATTTTTTGTTTCAAGGGCAGTTATATTCCATTTCTGACTGCGCAATCCAATGGACTGAGCTCCCATCGCCAACTCCCCCCTCCCTCACATCCCCCTTCCCCTTCCCCAGATCCCCATTCCCCCCAGATCCCCCTCCCCTCCCTCTCCCCCTCTTCCCCCTCTCCCTCTCCCCTCCCCCCCCCCCGCCCCCCCCCCCGCCTCCTCCCGCCTCCTCTTCCCCCCCCTCCTCCTCTTTCCCCCCTCCTCCTCTTCCCCCCTCCTCCTCTTCCCCCCTCCTCCCCCCTCCTCCCCCCTCCTCATCCTCCTCTTCGTCCTCCTCTTCGTCCTCCTCTTCTTCCTCCTCCTCCCCCTCCTCCTCGGTTGGGAGTCGACAGTCGGCACAGGCCGTTTGGTTGTCGATGGTTGTGTTAAACCGAGAATTACACGTGGAGACGATGGTGGCTGGTGCTGGGTGTGTTGGTGTGTAGCTGTGTTGGTGTGTAGCTGGCGGTGTGTGTCGGGGGGGGGGTAGGCGTAGTGCAGTGCGGGTTTAAGTGGGGCGGTGATGGGGTCGGGTACTGTGGTGGGGGTTGGGTGGCGATGCATCCCACACGTGGTGTATATACAGCGGGTGAGGCGGAGGCCAGTCGGTCCCACCGCCTGGTCCGCACCGGACCGGGGCGGGGGGGGGGGGGGCGAAGCACCGAACACGCCGACTTGGTGAGGCGCCGGGCCGGGAGAGGAAGGGGTGGAAGGGGTGGGGTTGGGGAGGACAGTAACGGGAGAGGGGCTGGGAAGGACATGGTCAGTTAGGGGAGGAGAGGGGATAGGTGCGGGACGGTGAGAGGAGGGTAGGGGAGGGGATGGCGGTGAGTGGAGGGGAGCGACAGTGAGGGGAAGGGAGGGACAGGGAGGGGCTGAGGAGTGGAGGGGCGGGGGATAGGGCGGGTTGGCTGGACGGGGTATGCTCTCGGGGTATGCAGCAATCTGCTACTGCCACAGGGAGAGCGGCATGGGGTGCTAATCGGGTGGCCTGTTGGTGGGTGGTTAGTAGGGAAGTGTAGTAAGGGACAGAAGGGGCAGGGGTGCTTTCTGTTGGGGGGGGGGGGTGTTGAGAGCCTGGCAATTGCATATTAGTCTTCAACCTGCATATATGCCATTGCGTTATTTGTTATGTTCATTATTATGTTTATTCATTATTATATTTAGTTCTGTGAGTTGTGTTAATCAGGGTAGTTGTTTCATAGGGGTACATCCTGATAATGATATGACCTTAGATGTTGATAGGACGTAAAACAACAAACAATTTTATAATGCTGACAATCTTGTATTGCAGCATTTATTTAACCGATTGCCTTAAAAGTGCCTAGTGCGATGGAGGCATTAGAGTCGAAACCAAAACACTTAGGTAGATTTAATTGTACATATCTGACTTAGACACTGGTGCACTTATCAATCATGTATTGCTGCATAGCAGGGGATACCAAGTCATTTTAATGGAACCTGTTGCTGCTGAAGGCTAGATAGTTTTGATGTGCATTTGAAAGGGTGGGGGGGGGGGAGTGTTGTATCAATTCCTTCCAGCGGTGTACACTTAAAGTTGTATAATTCGCTCAACTGGTTAGTTGGTTGTTGGAGGTTTACATCCTGGCGACATCTAAGGTCATATCAGGACAGGTACCGATTTGTGACAGTGCGCACTCATGGTAACTATATAGTGCAGCCCCACTGGGAAATCAGGCCACTGGGAAATCAATATCCCACTTAGTCACATTATCCTGAAACTGGGCTAACCAGTCCTTGCCCTATCCTATTAATGCTGAATGCCAGGCTAGGAAGAGACACATATCAATTTTAAAGTCATTGGTTTGACTTAACCATGAACCGAACTCCCGACCTTCCTCACACGAGGTACGCGCTCTACCGATTAGGCTATTCAAAGACACAAAATGATAGAAGTACATATAAAAACACAAATAAGAAGTATCACATAGGAAATAACAAAAGAAATGGAGTATGATTAGTAGATCATTAACAATATGCGCATAACCTGGTGTGCATTATATAATTACATGTAGGCAGCTGCGCCCTCTAGCAGTATTAAATTCAAAACATTAGAAAAACCTCCGACCCCCCTACCCCCCCCCCCCCAAAAGAAATCACTAGATCATTGGATAGGTTAGCGATTGCTTAAAACGCCGTACGCAGGACAAAGACATGCTCATATTGCTAGAGTTCTTATGTTGGTGAACATTTCAGAGCTAGTCTTTCTTCTTTCTTTTTCTTTCTTTCTTTTTCTTTCCTTTTCTGTTCTTTCCTTTTCCACCTTTTTTTTTGTTTTCTTTCTTTTTCTTTCTTTCTACCTTTTTCTCTTTCTTTCTTTCTTTCTTTCTTTCTTCCTTCCTTCCATTTCACTGCCTTCCTTCCATCGCACTGCCTTATCGATCACAAAGTATGCCCTACATCTGTCATCTTCTCTAAAATCTTACAGCTTCATAGTATTCTGGATGCGTCCTTTGCGCACACACGTGGTAGGCCACCTAAATCCCCCCTCCGCCCCACCCACACATCCCTCTAGGTGACAGGCTGCATGCGTGGTGTCAGGTGACTAATAGCTAGTTGTGGCTTCACAGCTTTTAAGAGGCTGTCCTTTCCTTCGAACAATGCTGGGGGGGGAGGGGTAGTTACAGAGCTCATAGGACATAGCATTGGCCAGAACATTTGCCAGATATCCTGAGATGATAAGTCATTGGAATAGAAGTAGAGGATCTATCTGGACTTCGTCATCGCTTACTTTGACTGCCGCCTTTAAGTCAAAAGTTATTGCTTAGGCTTTCCTCTTGAACGAATGCTTGAGCACAGGTTGTCCAACCATTTAATTAAAAATGGGCTCTCCAATCTGTTTTGCATGATCAACTTCTGGCCTGGCTTCGCTGCCTATGATATGTCTTTTTATATGTGACTTATGTCAGCTGCTACATCGCAGTGTTCACTTCCGTGCATGCAGGTCTTGACAACCAGAAAACAAGTCAGTTTGTTTCTGTCATGCTCCTCCCTCTCGTGAGACCCCCCCCCCTCTCCCCCCCACACTCATCTTCAGGCTCCTCATCAGTACCTGTTCGATCACAAGGTCTGGGGACAACTCTTCCCAAAATCGATCGCTCCTCCTGATGACATACAGTCCCTTGGTAAACTGCATGTGAACATTGGCATGGATGTCCTCAACCTGGTCATCTACATTAGGTACCTGTATGGAGCCTTGGTGTAGAGGTTATAGCCAGATGCTGCCAGCTATGGTAGCATCTTCTGCAGTGATCCCAGGTGGAGAGACCAATCCCCTGTTTGTTCAGATCAGATGAATGCCCTCATGATGTTGATGATTTCCATGTATTTCAGCCATACTTTGGCAGTGAGGTATTTCAACTCGAGTGTTTTGTTGTATGTGTCAAGTTTCATTTGTAGAGCTTGTAAATCAACAGACGATTCATCTTCCTGCCTCATAGAAACCAGATCACTGTCGAGGTCCGCTATTGCTTCCAGTTTCAAGGGAACATTGTCACTTGACAAAGACAACTATGTTTCAAACACATTGCACAGCAAAAGTGTATGAAGGATGGAATCTAGAAACAAGTGACCTTGGATGGTGGCAGCTTTTCCACTGAGTATGTGAGAAACTGTGTTTCCAGCAATGGTCACTTCCAAGAGCACTTGAATACCTGTTCCTGCTATCAAGTGCATTATGCTACCAAGGTAGCTCATCAGAGTGTGTCCCCCCCCCCCCTAGTCTTAAAATGACTGAATGTAGAGTGCTGTCCTCTTGAGTACCTTCAACAATTGTCATTGCCTTCAACCATAAAGGCCTGTGAAAAGTAAATACTGGTCTTATGCTATAGTGCTTGGCATGTTCTGAAATTGTTGAAAATTTGACAATCATTGTCTTTTCTAGTTCATCACTTCAAAGGCAGGTGCTGCCATCTATTGATAAGAACACCTGGGGAACATCAATTATTTTTCACACTTCATCTAAAATTAAAAACCTAAGACTTTGGAAAGGGCCACGAGGGGTCAGGAGTAGGGTACCCCCTAGATATGGCATAAGGAACTCCTACATCATTTTAAAAACATCTTCATGTGGAAGGCAGCCCCTGAAAACATATGTATAGACACCAGAAGTATGTTGATAGCATCACCACGGGCAGAGCGATGACTATTTTTGTACTTCACCTTTTTCATATATTGTAATTACAGGATCCTATCTTCACACGTAAAAATAATACTGATTTGATAAGACTTTTGATATATCATCTGGGGTACCAAACTAAACAAATTCCAACAGGTTTCGTTTCTGTTGCAATTAGTGGTGGGTTTTGTGACGATATAGCTAATTTGACTGGACTATAACATTAACAGTACAGGTTGTAGATCCCCGCTATTTTACTGGGCATGGTGGCCGAATCGGTTGAGCGCGGGGCTCTCATGAGTTCGGTTCCAGGTCGAGTCAAACCGATGAATTAAAAATTGATACTTGTCGCTTCCTAGCATGGAGCCTGGCATTAATAGGATAGACCAAGGACTGGTTGGCTCGGTGTCAGGATATCGGGTCATGTGGACAGCATCCTGATTTCCCAGTGAAGCAGCACTATATAGTCACCATGAGTGTGCACTGTCACAAGTCAGTACCTGTCCTGATATTACCGTAGATGTTGTTAGGACATAAAACAACAAACAAACAACGACAAACAAGTTGACTATGTCGAATCAAATCTAGATCAGGTTTTTTGGCACAGTATCGCAGTTAGGCAACAACATGAAACTATTGTGAGTAAATACTGTCGCAAATCTGTACCTGTCCTGATATACCTCAGACTTTGATAGTTAATACCTGTGCCCGAATTACCTGTCCTGATATACCTCAGACTTTGATAGTTAATACCTGTGCCCGAATTACCTGTCCTGATATACCTCAGACTTTGATAGTTAATACGTGTCCCCGAATTACCTGTCCTGATATACCTCAGACTTTGATAGTCAATACCTGTGCGCGAATTACCTGTCCTGATATACCTCAGACTTTGATAGTTAATACCTGTGCCCGAATTACCTGTCCTGATATACCTCAGACTTTGATAGTTAATACTTGTGCCCAAATTATTGTGCTCTTTGCAAAAAAATGTACAATGCATTGGGGTCGGTTGTTTTTCATCTTCCTCTTCTAGTTCTGGAACTACAGTAAAGCCTCTCTAAATCGACCAGCCATGGAACCGAATTTAAATGCTCCATTTAGGGAGGTAGTCGGCTTAATGAGTTTAAAAAATGTATTGTTACAATGGTATTGCATGGGCGATCGTTTGAGACCCAAACAAAGCGATCGATATAGGGGAGTGGGCGATCTGTGGAGTTGGTCGGTTAGAGAGGTTTTATTGTATACTGTTAGTGTTACAGTCACACTCCCCTCCCCTTCACATGTTGCGCGTTACCGACCGGAATCCTGGTTATCTTTCCGCTGGTGCGCCGCTGTGTGCACAAGGACGCCGTGACCAGCTAGCGAGATGGCCACTTGTGGACGGGCCGGCTGTATCCCTCCTACACAGCAACAGCCGCCGTGACCCGCGCCTCCTAGAGGGCGCCACTGGGCTCGGCGTAATGCGGGCCAACCAGGGCGCGGGCGCCGATGTGGTGGAAGGGACTCGTGTGTGGGGTATGAGGGTAGGGGTTGTGAGTGTGTGTGTGTGTGAGTGTGTGTGGGGGGGGGGGGGGGGTAATGGGGAGTTAGGCGACGAACCAGCTGCTTGGCCCGACAGGCCCTGGCTAAATTGGACAGCTCTTATTATGAACCAATCAAAATGTTGTGACAAGGGAAATGGGGTCAACGCACCCCGGGGCGAGCAGCTATGTGTCAGTGCGCTCGGTGTGTGTGTGGGCGCGGGGGGGGGGGGGGGGTATTGAATGGGGGGTTTATTTTGACACGAATGTGAGAGTAGATAGCGGTTTGATGAATAGAGGCACACTGTCCAATCACGCTTCTCTTACACACGTCATGTGAAGAAGCACACGTTGGGACAGGTGTCTGTCCTCCCTAGCGGCATTACCTTACACTGAAGATTGGGCAATCAGGAGGAAGCGGGGAACGGGGGTGGGGGTGTGGGGAATGGGGGGGGGGAGTACTCATTAAATATCTTCTTTTCATCTGCAATTGCCTTCATGATAACTGTCTATGATTAATTTCAGCTAAATCCTATCTAGTCGTAGTCTTTAATTCCGCAGTACCCCCCCCCACACACACACACATACACACACACACACACACACACACACACACACACAAAGGCATGGCTTTAAATGATCCAGTGGATCGGGTTGCTGTGACCCTTGACCCCGCTCCGTGTCCATCGGCTGCAGGTGCTTCGGCTACCCAATTCCCACTGGGTCATGGCTATGCCGTTATCATATGGCATCTCAACGTCCCTACCCAATTGCCTCTGCAATCTAACAAGCAGCGGCTGCTTTTGGCTGAATGTACTCACTATATTGTAGATGGGTGTCAGTGTTGATGTTGGTGTTGGTGTTGGATCGAAGGTAGAATCTAGCGGGAGGAATGGCCGAGTGCCGGCGGTAGGGCTGCAGGGGGTGATGACCAGATAGGGGGCGCTATGGGTTACAGCTGCAGACCCCTGGGAGGATTCATCTCGACGGCTCGAGCTGCTCCCCTGCCCGTAGCTGCTCTGGGGGGGGGGGGGGGGGGGGGGGCTCTCCGGGATCTGCTCAGGAGCTTCTCGGTAGTTGCTTGGGAGCTGCTGGGGAGCTTCCCATGAGCTGCTCTAGAGCTTAGCGGAAGCTGCTAGGGAGCTGCTCAGTAGCTTCTCAAGGGCTGCTCTGGGAGCAGCTCAGTAGTTGCTCGGGGGCTTCTCGTGGGCTGCTCGGATGATGCTCGGGGGCTTCTCTGGGGTTGCTCGGGAGCTGCTCGGGCGCTGTTGGGGAGCTAATCTGTACTTTCTCGGGAGGTGCTAGAGAGCTGCTCGGGTACTGCTCACGGGCTCCCGGCCCGCCTCCCCAAGGATGACAATTAGTATCGGTGACGGCACCTGACGTGGGCGATGGGGGGCGGAGATGGGTGGGAAATGGGTAAGAGCGACCAGCTGCACTGGGATCATGGACGGTCCCCCGGTGCTTCATCCGTGAGCAGCTCATTCCCCACCCGAAGGTGTGTGTGTGTGCATACACGCATGCGTATGGGGTGTTGTGTGTGTGTATTGTGCGAATGTGCTATTCTATGCCTCATGCAGGATGGATGTGCTTGTGCTATGTGGTGTTTATATATTTAGGTCTGTTCACTGCCTCCTGCATACACACATACATGCATACATACGCACATACATACATGCATTCCTACATACATTCATACATTCATACATACATACATTCATACATTTATCCATCCATTCATACATTCATACATTCATACATTCATTCATACATTCATTCATGCATTCACACATCCATACATCCATACATTCATGCATTCATACATTCATACATTCTTACAAACTTACATACTTACATTCATACATTCATACATTCATACAGTCATACAGTCATACAGTCATACATTCTTACATCCATACATCCATACATTCATACAGTCATACATTCGTGCATTCTTGCATTCTTGCATTCTTACATTCATACATTCATACATTAACACATTCATATATTCATACATTCATACATTCAACTTTATACATTCATACATTCATACATTCATACATTCATACTTTCTTACATTCATACATTCATACATTCATACATTCATACATTCATACATTCATACAGTCATACAGTCATACATTCATACATTCATACATTCTTAAATTCATACATTCATACATTCATACATTCATACATTCATACATTCATACATACATTCATACATTCATACATTCATACATTCATACATTCAACATTATACATTCATACATTCATACATTCATACATTCATACATTCATACATTCATACAGTCATACAGTCATACATTCATACATTCATACATTCATACATTCATACATTCATACATTCATACAGTCATACAGTCATACAGTCATACAGTCATACATTCATACATTCATACATTCATACATTCATACATTCATACAGTCATGCAGTCATACATTCATACAGTCATACAGTCATACATTCTTACATTCATACATTCATACATTCATACATTCATACATTCATACATTCAACATTATACATTCATACATTCATACATTCTTACATTCTTACATTCATACATTCATACATTCATACATTCATACAGTCATACAGTCATACAGTCATACATCCATACATATGCAGATACCTTTTTATATACATTCGTAAATGTTTGCGTATTTTGGGGTTTTACATCCTTGCAATATAGGTCATATCAGGACAGGTATCTACTTGTGACAAGGCACACTCATGGTGACTTTATAGAGCTTCCCCACTGGGAAACCAGGCTGCTGGCACCATGAGTCCATTTTCCCCTTAGTCACCTTATTCTGATACTGATCTAACCAGTCCTTGTACTATCCTGTTAATGCCGAGCACCAGGCTAGGTAACCACAAGTGTACATTTTCTAAGTCACTGGTTGGATTCAACCGGGTTCGACGCATACATAAGTACATACATACATTCATAAATACATACATGCATACGTACATACGTACATGCATACATACATAAATACATACATACATAAATACATACATGCACATGTACATATGCACATATATGCACACATACATGCAACATATGTTCAACCATAATGTATTATATGTACATTGATATGTACATATTTGTGTATCTACTATACCTATGTATGTAACTAAATGCATGTATACATATGTTTGTAACTAAATGGATGTATACATATGTATGTAAATGCATGTATATCCATATGTATGTAAATGCGTGTATATGCATATGTACGTAAATGCATATGTGTGTAATTGCGTGTATATACATATGTACATATATATGTGTACATAATATGTATGTATAGGTGTATGTAAGTACATAGTGTTGTAGTCCGTACATGAGCTCCGCTACTACGCGGTGTCGGCAGAGACTACACCGCACACCTACACAATTACACTGAACTGCGCTAGGTGGCGGCATGCTAGCCACCGGGCAGAGCCCCGCCTGCGCTGCCCTATACTGCTTGTGGCTAGCACACACCCCACCAACCTATAGAGGCGACGTGGGACCTGGCGAGTTAGGGAGCGGGTCAGTTGACTGTTGATGCCACGGAGAGTGGATAGGTTTTGTAATAAACCAGTTGACGCATACTGTTACTCAATCTTGGTGTTCTTCCTTGAGTGCGTGGCAGTGTGGCAGACCATGGACCATCACAATACCATACAGAAGTACACATATATACATATGCTTGCCTCCAGAGAATGAAGCGGCATTTGAGAAATGACCGACTAAGTTTCTTCATATGGAGGTACACTTTCCAATTGTAAGCCGGCCACAGCTCGGGGCTGTGTGGCTGGGTGTGCCTCTATCTATGCTTACTTCACAATGGAGAAATGCATAGAAATGTTTAGAAATGCATAGAAAACCATAGAAACTGTGGCTCTATTCCACAATGGCGGCTAAACTATACATCTATATCGCTTCACATACAGAACTTAGAACACCTGCTTTAATAAAAACATTCCTGCGCAATGTTGCCATGGTGTAAGTTCCCTTTCCCATCGGCAGTTCAATTTTAATGAAGAAGTTGGTCGGTTGTTGGAGATTTACCTCCTGGCAACATCTAAGGTCATATCAGGACAGGTACCGACTGACTTGTGACAGTGCGTACTCTTGGCAGTGTAATAGTGCCGGCCCCACTGGGAGACCAGGCCACCAGCACCATGACCTGATATCCCACTCAGTCACCTTATCCTGACATTGAGCCAACCAGTTCTTGGCCTATCCTAATAATGCCGCGCATCTGGCTAGGAAGCGACAAGTATCAATTTTTAAGTCACTGTTTTTACTTGACCAGTGGTTTCGAATCCCATGATCTATTTAACGAAGAAAATTATAATATTGATTATATTCTATATTAACACTAGTATATTCGATTGTGTCTGTTCGCTGTCTGTCGGTGTCGGTGCCGGTGTCGGTGTCGGTTTTATTGTCTGTGACTGCTGTGAAGGGTGAGGGGCGGGGTTAGTCCTGGCTGTGGGCAGGTGCATATAAAAGAACCCTTGCTGCTTCTCGGAAACAGTAGCCTATGTGGCGGCAGCGGGTTTCCATCAAAGAAATATGTCAGAATAACCATTCGTTTGATGTCCAATAGTCGATGATAGAAATCAATGCGCTCTAGAGGCAGCGTTAAATAAAACAGGCTTTACTTTACTTTGAGGGGTGGGCTTGGTTGTTATTCAGGCGCAACATCACTTTGTGAGTTCTTCTTTTAGTTTTTCTGCGGTTGTTTTTATTCCCGACTATGTGATTACTTGCTAGTAACTGCTTTAGTTTCACAATGCCCAGAATGGTTAAGTAGATAAGTTGTACAGTAATAACAAAAAGACTCGAGTTAATATGCATGGCGAATGAGTTCAGTTTACCAATAACAACAATCTCTTTAAAAAAAAAGGATATCTTTAATTTGTAATGTTTAATGCTTGTAATGGATTTGTAATACTAATAGCGATGCAACACTGGAAGTAGTTCAGTATGTAAAGCCTAAGCAAAGACCCTATTATACTAAGACGGCTCACTCAGCCTGTACTGTGTAATCAAAATGATCAAACCCACCACTTGGTGTGCTGGCTGTTCTCTTGGTTAAACAGGTGCTATATTATAGGTATAAATGTGTATATGAATGTGAAAGATGTGTGATGATGGCAATGCTGATGATGGTGCTGATGATGATGGGTATTTGTTCATAGCAATTTCATATTGATGTGTATTCATACTTACCTATCTTATGTATAATATAATTGTATGTGTTTACATGTGAAACACCAACCAGCAGCCGGCTGATCAAACCCACCACAAGGTAACACTGCAAAATTTACCATTGGAGAGATATTCAAAGAATTATTGATTATCCGGCTTTGAATGATATGAAGTTAGTTAGATCCTTAGATGCATTATATTTATAGGCAAAGCGACACAGGGACTTACATATAGAACGCCACGCACATTTACCTAATTTTCACACCTCACACAACCCCATTTCATGCTTATTAAACCCCTTTTAAAAATATAATCGCTTCACATATATACCCTTATGTTAAGTGTTTACTTATTTGCCGTTTCCTAATATGATATTTATTCGATATTTTATTAATAATTTAGAAGAATTTCTAGGTCATTTTAAAAGTTACATTGTCTGATGAAAACTTAACATTTTTGACACCGAAACACTTGCCTATATTTGATCATAGCTATCGAACCTTGATTCAAAATGAAAGTATTAGCAAGAATATGTTTCTGCATATGAGGGTATGTGATGTCAATTTAATAGAGACCGGATGCATTGTCCGAATCGGTAGAGCGCAGGCTTTCCATGCGGAAGGTCGGGAGTTCCATCCCCAGTTTATCAACCCCCACCCCCACCCCACTGAGCATGGCGTGGGTTATGCAGCCGGACTGCGGGCAGGTTATTGGGGTTTGCGCCGCTGAACGAAGCGATAGTCTGCAGCGTCCGATACCGGAACTGAGGTCACGACCCCAGCAAACGCCCTGGGACAGAACCGGTAATGCGTACACGCGGCAGTGCGCATGCTCGTTATCCCGTCTCGCTTTGAGTGCGCACTGCATCGGCCATTTGCAATTAAAATGGCCGCGCTGGCTGTGTAATGGATGCCCTCAATCTGGTAGCGGCGGTCGGCCATGCTACATATACATATATACGGCCCGAAGATGGATCAGCTGGCCGGCCTGCCTGACTAGTTGGCGGGTGCACTGGCCATGCCGCCCAGTGTGTACGGGTTGCCGCCCCGTCCTGTCCGTCCCCGCCCCGTCCCGCTCCGCCCCGTCCCGTCCCAGCCCTTCTCCCCCCATCCATCCCGCTCCTATTCGCCCATCCCCACTCCGCCCCGCTCCTACTCGCCCATCCACCCCCACCCGCTCCCCCCTACTCGCCCATACCTCCCCCGCCGCCCCGCATGGCCCCGCACCGCCCCTCCCATTCCCCGCGCCCCGCCCCACCCATTCCCCCCGCCCCGCCCCACCCCACCCTTCCACACCCCACCCTTCCACACCCCACCCTTCCCCACCACACGTTTCACCACCTTCCCCGCCCCAGTGACCGACCCCGGGGTCCGGCAGTACCCGCCCCCGCCCCCCCGCCCCCCGCCCCCCCCCCACCCCCGCCCGGTGTGGCCGTGAATCCCCGCGCCGACCTGCGCGCCCCGCTCAATGAGCGCCTCATCGTTCAGGCTCAGCACACCTGGAGCGTCTTAGCGGGCTGCGGGGACTGGCCAGGACACCTGGTGGAGGGGCCCGGAAGCCGCGCCTCGCCGCCCGGGCATCCATCCGCGCTGACACGGACACTGATAGATAACAACGGCCCGCCGCCCGCCCAGCGCGTCCCCGAGGACCGAGCTCTGGGCCGGGGGAGCGGGAGAACGGGAGAACGGGGGGGAGAGCGGGAGAGTAGTCCGGACCGTGGAGTAGAATGGGGAGTTGAGCTGCTCTGCATTGAGGCTGGTTGTACTAATATATACTCAACCGGGGTTGACTACCACTACTCAGTTCTTACATTGTTTGCTAAGTTGTACATTGTAGTATCAACTATCATCATCATCACCATCATTGTCGTCGTCCTCGATGTCGTCGTCGTCTCCCTCCCAATCTTCTCATTTTAATCTTCTTTCCTCTTTTTCTTTATCATTTTCTTCTCCGTTTTCTTGCTTGACTTAAATTGGCGAGTTTTGTGCAAGGACTGTGCTAGGCATTTAAATACCATGGAATGCACCCTATTGACAACTAGGCTCCAGGATATATGCCCAACAAAGAGGGTTAACGGTCTGCTCAATGCCTACCTGACCAACACTTAGATGGTGGCATATTGGGGGGGGGGGGGGGGGGGGTGCAAATGACCCTAAACCCTGTCACTGTTGATTGGTGGAAAAGAAACTGGCTTCTCTCAAAGAAGTTACTCAAGGGCATTATCAAAATATCTCTTGTGTTATCTGGCTTTTTAGCAAACCTGGGTGGATGGGGGTAATGTATGATGTTATCCGACCACCCCCCAGCGTCATGAATAAAACTATTTTGAATAAAAGGAACGTCATAAAGAATCAGTTGCAAACTAGAACTCGCAGTGTCCACTCCTCAATACTTTACAGAAGGGAAGAATTGTGTGATGATCGTGTTTATCGCTTTTAGATGTCGAGGGGATTGAAATGTTGGGGTTCACATCCGAAGACGAGGAGGATGTTGGGTGAGTGGGGGTGATGTGGGTGGGAATACAGCTCGAGGTGGGGTGGGTGGGGGTGGGGGTGGGGGGTAGCAACTGCAGTTTGACACAAACAAACACTCAAATCGTTCACAACACAGAATAGATCATCTACATGTACCTGACACTCATTGGCACACTCACACACTCACCCATACACTCACACATTCGCTCACACACTCACACACTCACACGTTCACTCACACGTTCACCCACACACTCACACGTTCACCCACACACCCACAGTTTCACTCACACATTCACCCACACTCTTACACATTCATGCACACACTCACACATTCACTCACACATTCACCACACACTCACACATTCACCCACCCTCACACGTTCACTCACACACTCACACGTTCACTCACACACTCACACATTCACTCACACACTCACACGTTGACCCACACACTCACACGTTGACCAACACACTCACACGTTGACCCACACACTCACACATTCGCTCACACATTCACCACACACTCACCACACACTCACATGTTCACCCACACACTAACACATTCACCACACCCTCCCATGTTCACCCACACACTCACACGTTCACCCACACACTCACACATTCACTCACACACTCAAACGTTCACTCACACATTCGCACACACTCACATGTTCACTCACACACTCACACGTTCAACCACACACTCACCCATTCACCCACACACTCCCACATTCACCCACACACTCACACGTTCACTCACACATTCACCACACACTCACACATTCACCTACACACTCACACGTTCACACACACACTCACACGTTCACGCACCCACTCACACATTCACCCACACACTCACACGTTCACTCATACACTCACACATTCACTCACACACTCACACGTTCACTCACACGTTCACTCACACACTCAAACGTTCACTCACACACTCACACATTCACACACTCACATGTTCACCCATACACTCACACATTCACCCACCCACTCACACATTCAACCACACACTCACACACTCACACGTTCACTCACACACTCACACATTCATCCACACAATCACACGTTCACTCACATTCACTCAGACACTCACACATTCACTCACACATTCTCTCACACTCACACATTCACTCACATATTTACTCACATACACTCATGTGCACTCACATACTCAAATATACTGACATAATCACACACTCACTCACATGGTCACTCACTCACATACACACTTACGCTCACACACACGGTCACACTCATATACACACATATACACACATACGCACTCAGATAAACGCACAGACACTTATGCACACTCACATGCAAATCAACAACAAAACACACAAAACTGCAAACAGTCTCATAAAAATAATCCCACCCCTAACATAATAACCACGCACAAAAACAGATGTGGAATTTTAGACTTCATAAACGTGAATAAATAAATGTAGCATGATAGGACCGGAAGTCCAGTGCCTCGCTGAATAAAATGATCATTTACCACCAAAAAAAAACAACATAAAACAACAACCACCACTTTCCGACGACACCACACCCCTCACATTACCGTGGTGACAATATGCAGGTACCTGCGCCACCCACCTCTCACCCACACCTCTCATGCCCCACCTCTCAACTCACACCTCTCAACTCCCAACTCCCACCTCTCAACTCCCACCTCTCAACTCCCACCTCTCAACACACGCCTCTCAACTCATGCCTCTCAACTCACGCCTCTCAACTCCCACCTCTCAACACATGCCTCTCAACTCACGCCTCTCAACTCACACCTCTCAACTCTCACCTCAACTCCTCACCTCAGCTCCCACCTCTCAACTCCCACCTCTCAACTCCCACCTCTCAACTCCCACCTCTCAACTCCCGCCGCTCAACTCCCGCCTCTCAACTCACACCTCTCAACTCACACCTCAACTCACACCTCAACTCACACCTCTCAACTCCCGCCTCTCAACTCCCGCCTCTCAACTCACACCTCTCAACTCCGCCTCTCAACTCACACCTCTCAACCCCCCCCCCCCCTCCCCCATCTCTCACACACACTCCAAGGGCGGTTCATCCCTGAGATCCCATTCGACGGTGACAATGTTGCCGTGGTGACTGATGGGGCGGGATGTTGCACACACTCGTCCCCGCTCACTCATCCGCACACAGAGGCTGGCGCTGTGGTAGGTGGTTGGTGGTTGGTGGTAGGTGGGTGGGTAGGTGGGTGGGTAGGTGGGGGGTGGGGGGCAATGGTCAGCTCCTTCTATGGAGGGGAACAGAAGCAGTGGCCGAATCGATAGAGCACAGGTTTCCCATGTATGTAGATGGTCGGGAATTTGAAACCCAGCAGAGACTAAATTGATATGTGTTGCTACTTCGCTTGGTGCTCGGCATTACTAGGATAAGGCAAGGACTGGTTAGCTCAGTGTCAGGATAATCTGACTCCGTGGGAAAGCAGATCATGGTGCTAGCAGCTAGGTCTTCCAGTGACACATCTCTATAACATTGCTCAGTATCAGGATAATGTGACTGGAGTGGGAAATCGGGTCATGATATGACCGTAGATGTTTCTAGGATGTAACACCCCAACAAGCAAACAATCTGGGTAGGGAGCAGTTTGTCTTTGCACAGCGACATCATGTAGAATAAGCTAGGTATTGACTGCAACACTCTGGGGAGCGGGCCGTAGCTCAGGCGGTAGAGTGTCCACCTGTGCAGGTGTGGGTCATCTGATCGATCCTGCTCAGTGGACCCATTTGCAGTTTGGGCCATTTTCCGTTCCAAGCAGCGGTCCACAACTGGTTCATCAAAGGCTGTCCTGTCTGTGGGAAAGTGCATATAAAGGACCCCTTGCTGTTTATCGGAAAGAGTAGCCTATATGGTGGCAGCGGGTTTCCTCCAAAGAAACATGTCTGAATGACCATATGTTTGACATCCAATAGCCGATGATAAAAATCAATGTGCTCTAGAGGTGTCGTTAAATAAAACAAACTATGACTGCAACACTCCGCGACTCTAGGGATATTCAGTGGGCATGTAAACATGGACAGCCCAGTCTTAACACCTACATGTGTCACTAGCATCATAAGTGAAGTGTAATGTGCTGGACTGAATTATTCCTTCTTTCTTTAAAACTAGGATTTTATCATTTAGGGTCCCCAATGTTTGAAGCAACTTCTGTGTTACCTGGTAAATCCCCAGGCAGAGTAAATTATATTGTCCAGCTGAATAATAATCTAATTTTCTTTTTGTTTTCATGCGAACTATATTGCATAATTAAGTGACCATGTGCATCTAAATTTATGAAAATTTCCCTGCCTCATATTTATTTAATATTGAGCTTATTGTGCATTTACATCATTTAATAGTAACTCAATCATATATTTTACATCATGTGGAATTTGCATCGATGATGCTTTGGCTTTCTGGTTTAATATTTAGATAATTACATTAGGTTGTTTATGATCTGCTTTACTTTAGTTTATTGTAAATGTTTATTATAAATGCTCAAATTGGGAGTTGTTTAAAGTGAAAACATGCAAAAATAATTTTGGTGTGCACGTCAAAATGCTGGAGCCCATAAACATAGGCACGAACAGGTTCTATTAGTAGTCTCTTCTATGCAGCAATACGAATGAGTTAGAGCGTCTGTCTCCCGTGTTGGTAGACCATAGGATCGTGGGTTCGAACCCTGGTCGAGTCAAACCAATGACGTAAAAATTTATACTTGTCACTTCCTAGCCAGGCACTCGCCATTATTAGGATAGGGCAAGGACTGGTTGGCTCAGTGTCAGGATAATGTGACTGAGTGGGATATCAGGTCATGGTGCTGGTGGCCCGGTCTCCCAGTGGGGCAGCACTATAAAGTCGCCATGAGTGTGCACTGTCACAAGTCGGTACCTGTCCTGCTATGACCTTAGATGTTGCTAGGACGTAAAACCACAACAAATCTAGGTAATTGCTTCGGTTTATCCAGTTTTGAGCCTTCTATTAAACCATGCGCATTTAATATATTTAAAAAACGACCAACGGCCTTGCATTTCTAAAACAATGGCTGTAAAGCCATCAATGTGGGAGCAACTAAAGGGAAATAAGCAGTTGTTCTAATTAAGAAACCTCTCCTCCCCCGCCAGCCTTTTCTAATAAAGAAATGTGCAATAATCATTTAAAATAAAATACCATTTCCAACACCAAGCCCCATTCATACAGTCAGTCCACCGTGCAGCTTCTTTGTCACTCCCCGTCCTGATATGACCTTAAATATTGCTAGGACGTAAAACAACAACAAACAAACATCGTTGTCACTGTTTCATGTGTCTCACAGGTCACTGTTGGCTGAGAAGCAGGAAGGGGGGTTTGGGGTGAGCGAAGAGGGTGGAGGAGAGGTGTGTGGGTGATTGTGAGGGTGGGGTGTTGTGTGCACAAGGACGAGATCTGCGTGCTCAAGACAGTTTGGCTTCAGTCCGATTTCACGTCGGGTTGAAGGGTGGGGAGTTTGCCCGGCCGTCCAGCCAGGGCTTGTTAGCTGAGCGGATTAGAATCCCCGGATGCGGCTTGGTGTAGTTTGCAAGGTGCAGCCCCCCCCCCCCCCCCCTCCCTCCCACCTTTCCACCCGCCCCCCCCCCTGACCTAACCGATTGGCCGAATGAATTGAGCGTCCGTCTCACGTTTTGGTAGATCGTGGGAATCGAACACACGGGTCGAGTCCAACTAATGACTTAAACAATTGATACTTGTTGCTTGCTTCCTAGCCAGGCGCTAGACATTATTAGAATAGGGCAAGGACTGGTCGGCTCAGTGTCAGGTTAATGTGACTGAGTGGGATATCAGGTCATGGTGCAGGTGGCCTGGTCTCCCAGTGAGGCAACACTATGTTATAAAGTCGCTATGAGTGCGTACTGTCACAAGTCGGTACCGCTCCTGTTATGATCTTAGATGTTTTTAGGACATAAAACTCCAACAACGAACCATTCCCCTTCCTTTCTCCCACTATCGCTCACCGTGGGTGGGAAGTTAGGGGGGGGGGGGGATTTGTGTCCCCTTCCCCCTGCCCCCTCCCCCCGGCCCGCTGGATGGGGAGGTGAGGGTGGGGGGGGGGGAGATATCCATGTCCCCTCTCCAGGCCTGTATACCGCCCCCCCACCCCACCCCCGAGGGGGTCTACCTCTGACTGCCAATTGGAAGAGTCAACGGCCCGACCTTATCAAGTCCTGTGTTGTGTTGTTTCACCTTTTTCTCTCTTTTAAAATCAAACTTGTCATCTCTGCACGTGGGGCAGTCACTGTATGTATGTGTCATATGTCTCACGGGAAAGGTCCCCAAATATGTGAAATAAAACAGTTTAAACGAATTAAAAGGAAGAGAGCGGGGAAACAGACGGTCTTTTTATTTATGTGCCTGAAGGCCCGGTCACATACACTTTAGTGGACGTAGTTGAACGTAGGATAGATTAACGTGGGTAAAACGTGGTGTAAGTATGTTAAACTACCGTGAAAAACGTTAAGGTATAGCAGGTTTTGGTATGGATAAATACGTTACGGTACAGATAAATACGTTACGGTATGGATGCCGGTATGTTCAACTACGTTCAACTAACGGCTATGTGACCAGGGCTTCATCCAAGTATGCTAGAGCATGCTAGAGCATGCTAGAGTACACTAGAGTATGCCAGAGTATGTTAGCATCACGGATGAAAATTCAGCCCCTAACATAGCACTCTTTTGAACATGTCCAAAGATTAAATCAGAACTCATGGAGCACCCATGTTATTACCAAGTTAGCATGACGGAGAAGTATGGATGCTGGTACGTTCAAACTACGTTCAACTATGTTAGCCCCCACTACGTTCAACTAAGTCCACTAACGTGTATGTGACCGGCCCTTGAGTATGTATCTGAGCGCGGGTGTCGGCGTGCGGGTGTCGGTGAGGGGAGATAGAGGCGGGGGAGAGAGAGAAAGAGAGAAAGAGAAGGAGACTGTCACTAGTGTCAGATGGGTGGACTGGTGTGGTTATGGTTAGCAAACAGACGGGTGGGGCTGCTCTCAGTAGATCAGTAGATAGTGTACCCATATGGACGGTAGTGAGATGCACCTGGGGTGTTGTCACAGAGAGATAGAGGGAGAGAGAGTTGAGAACTTGAGGGACCTGGAGAAGCAGGTTCTGGCAATATGTCACCTTGTAAGTTGTAGCCAGCGCTCATGTCGGGTCAGATGGGTAGCGGTTATGGGACACGCATCCTGTCACCGGACGCGATGGCCGAATCGGTAGAGCGCAGGCCTCCCGTGCGGGAGATCGGTAGTTCAATTCCCGGTCAAGTCAAAGCAATGACTTACACAATTGATACTCGTCGCTTCCTAGGTTGGTGATCGGCATTAATAGGATAGAGCAAGGACTGGTTAGGTCAGTGTCAGGATAATGTGACTGAGTGCGATATCGGGTCATGGTACTGTCGGCCTGATTTCTCAGTGGGACAGCACTATAAAGTTGCCATTAGTGTTCACTGTTGCAAATTGCTACCCATCCTCATATGACCTTAGTTGTTGCCAGGATGTAAAACTCCAGCGACCAACCAACGCATCCTGGCAGGGGTAAAGCAAGTCGATGGTTTAATCCACCTCGACTACATTAAAATATATGTAGTTGAATTTGTGTTGGGCAGTCACTACCTTGTCTGGGCTATTTTGTATGGCGCTTTGTATTATTCCCTACTTTGTTTAGCTACGTTGTTTGGCGTTTAATTAGCTTTCTTTTATACCTTGTCTGGCGCTTCAATTGTTTTAGTTCCGCCCTTGTCTCACGCTTTATTTGTTTTAGTTCTTACATTGTCTGACGCTTGGTAAGGACTCAGGTTGTCTCATTGTGAGAAAGATACTTCCAAAATGGGGTATCAATATTATGCCGTTGTTCTGGCAGTACAGGATCTCAATGAAGCAACACTATAAAGCCGACATGAGTGCACTCTATCGCAAGTCGGTATCTACTGTGATGTAACCTCAGATCCCGTTCTACTTCCACCTCCACGCAACCCCCCCCTCCCCACCCCCACCCCCGCCTCCTTTGCTGTTCCCCTACCCCAACCTCCACTCCAACTCCCACTTCCACTCCCACTCCCACTCCCACTCCCACTCCCACTACACCTCACCCTCACCTCACTCCCACTACACCTCACCCTCACCTCACCTCACCCGTCCTGATATGACCTTAGATGTTGCTAGGACATAAAACAACAACAAACAAACCTCACCTCACGCACCCATCCGTTGTGTCTTCACGTTGAACTTCACACTGGGCTACTAACCCATACCTCACCCATCTTATCTATTGTACCTCTTCAGTGTTCCCAACCCCACCTCCAGCTCCACCCCACCCCCACCCCACCTACATGTCCACCTCCACCTCCCAGGCCTTCTTCTGAAGACCCCCATCCAACCCGCCGCCTCTCCACATGTGAGCTATTCTCATATCAAGCAACGCCGATCCTGCTATATCGCATGCGCAATTAATATTGCCCATAATGAGTTTTCCTTGTCGTGGCAGGAAGCATGTCTCTCTCTCTCTCTCTCCTCTCCTCTCTCTCTCTCCTCTCCTCTCTACCTCTCTCTCTCTCTCCTCTCTCTCTCTCCTCCTCTCTCTTCCTCCCGCTCTGCCTGTCTCTCTGTCTCTCTGCCAGCTTCCATCTGTGTGTGCACACAGGCAGGTTCCATTACGGGGGGGGGGGGGGCGGTGTAAGAGAAGGGGGTTATTTTAAGATGTATGGAGTGGTTTCATCAAACCGGCGGCCCTGACTTGCAGGGACGCGCGCCGATTGGCTGACGTCACTAGTTACGTGGTATCAAACTCTGCGCAAACCCTGTCTATATACATATCGGATAGTGCGTTAATTCGATGCAGTTGAGTTTCTTAACTTGCTGATTTAATGACTGGTGCCTTCATTGATCGATTGGTTGATTGATTGACTGATTGGTTGATTGATTGATGCATTCGTTCATTGATCAACCCACTCATCCTCCAATTCCTTCATCCATTCACCAATTCACTCAGACTGGTTTGCTGAGTGTGAGGATAATGTGACTGAGTGTGAAATGTGACCATGGTGCTGGGGTCCTGGTCTCCCAGTGGGTAAGCGCTATAAAGTCGCCATGAGTGGGTACTGTCAGCCGTGCTGATATGACCTTCGACGTTGCCAGGAGGTAAAACCATAACAAGCGAACACCGGTTTATCCACTTTTTTTTCTTCCTTTTTTTGGTAAAGTATTTATTCATCTGAACATGACATTTGTCAGTGCTGGAGCACTGGTCTTCTGGCTATCTTACTATTAGAATTGACAGTCTCAATAATCTAAGTTTGATCAGTGCTGTATTAGTTACAGCAGCGATCCTGTAGAATTAAGGGAGCAGCTCCTGCTGTATAATGTACAGCACCAGTCACTGTAGTTCATGCAAAAATGGCGAGCAGCACTGAGTAGAAGGTGTATTACTCGGGGCAACTCAAATAATCGTTGTGGGTTACATTTTTTCTCTTATAAAACAAGTTAAGTTCAGAGTTGACAAGACATTTTGCTATAAATGTGGTGATGGGCGAATGTGCAATGTGTTTAAACAGATTGATGGTTGTGTAGGATGTTCGGTGTGTTGATGGTTTGTTCATGATGGTTAAGGGTGGTGGCAGGGCAGGGGGGCCCATTGGGATGGGTGGTAGGCGGGAAAACCCCATTTATCCATCTATTCATTCATCCATTCATTCATCCTTCCGTTTATTCATCAACCCATCCATCCATCCATCCATCCATCCATCCATATCAAACTTGTGTCCATTCATTCCATTCACTCACCCATTTATTCATCCATTCATCCACTCATTTCTTCACCCATCGCCTTTGGATAGTTAAGATTTTCCAACTCCCATTCTTGTTTGTTGTCAAATTAGGAAATGCGGGCCAGATGTTCTGAAATGGGGGGGGGGGGGTGATGTTCTGAAATGGGGGGGCGGATGTTCTGAAATGGGGGGGGGGGCGGATGTTCTGAAATGGGGGCGGATGTTCTGAAGTGGGGTGGATGTGTCATTCTAGTCAGTGCCAGACTATAAAATATTTACCGCACACCGCCGAGGTGCAATACCTAAATGAATCATCTGTACTGAATCATCTGCTGGCACCTCACATTTAGCTGTTGCTCCATATTCTCGGCAGGAGGCGGGAAGTCATTGCCGATTAACATTTTAATTCCTGAAGACTACCGACTCGAGAACTAGTTTTGGCAGTGAATGGGTGGATCTTGAAATTTAGAATCGCTGGCCTAGAGTGAATATGTTTGTTTACGGTCATACCAGGACAGGACAGGTATCGACTTGTGACAGTGCACACTCGTGGTGACTTGATAGTGCTGGCCCACTGGGACACTGGGAGACCAGAACACTTGCACTATGACACAAGTTCCCTCTCAGTCACATTATCCTGATGCTGAGCTAGCCATTCCTTGCCTTATCCTAGAAATACGGGATTTCATAGGCTGTCACACCTCACCGGGTTGAGCAACAGACAGAATTGTCTAGTCCGGTGGTGATAAGTATCAAAATGTGTCAAAATGTTGCGCTATCGGGTAAATGGCCACTGGACGAACGGACATGAAACCGACAGGAAACGGACATGAACCGGACAGGAAACGGACATGAATGGATAGCCAACGGACGAAATGAAATCAAACCAGACAAGAACCATAGACGTCAGTCTGGCAGCATCCATTCCTAGTTTTGTGCATGTTCAAAACTTGTACGGACACAAACCAGACATTGTTCGTTTTCTGTCCATTTCCCCCCAATCCGGTGAGGTGTGACAGGGCCTTAATATTTGGTAAAGATACTGGGAAAGCTGAAAATTAATAACTGGAAGTCCGAGTAGTTGACCAACTCTGACTTGATAATGAGAGTCCTACATCTGAAGAACTATCATAGAAATAGCTCAGTGTTTCACCCCATGATGCCACACATCATTCCACTGTTGCTCATGACTTAAAAAATTGATATTTGTCGCTTCCTAGCTTGGCATTATTAGGATAGGGCAAGGACTGGTTGGCTCTATGTCACGATAACGTGACCGAGTGAGTGGGGTATCAGGTCATGGTGCCAGTGGCCTGGTTTCTCAGTGGGGCAGTACTATAAAGTCGCCATGAATGTGCACTGTCGTACGTCAGTACCCATTCAGATATGACCTTAGATGTTGCCAGGATTTAAAACTCCCGACAACCAACGAACTAACTAACCGCTGCTGTTCTGATGTCACACTTTGCGGGACACCTGACGCTGTGACGTCACGGGATCGCCAGTGTCCATAACAGTGCAGGACCCTGGACGTGGTCGGTCGGTGCCTGGCGCCCGGGGCCAGCGTCCAGTTACCGGATTATGCCTTCTCAATAACAATGACACTACTTCTCCTTTTTCACTCCCTTTATTCCCTTTATTTCCCCCCCACCCACCCTCCTTCCCTCCCAATTCTCCCTCTGTTTTCAAGCGGCGACCAGTGTCCATTCCATACACAGCAGCGTATTCTTGATATCACACAGGGAGCGGGACGTAGCTCAGGCAGTAAGTGGGGTGTCCGCCTGTGAAGGTGTGGGTCATCTGATCGATCCTGCTCAGTGGACCCATTTGCAGTTTGGGCTATTTTCCGTTCCAACCAGTGGTCCAGAACTGGTTCATCCAAAGGCTTTGGTATGTACTGGCCTGTATGTGGGAAAGTGCATATAAAAGACCTATCAGAAAGAATAGCCTATGTGGCGGCACCAGGGTTTCCTCCAAATAAATATGTCAGAATGACCATATGTTTGACGTGCAATAACCCAATGATGAAAATCGATGTGCTCTAGAGGCGTCGTTAAATCAAACAAATTTTCCTATTGTAAATTCTCCTCTTCACCACTGGCAACAGTGGTCGGTGTGTGTATAGCCAGGGGGGTTCAACTTCAAGCGGCTGTGCACACATGTGAGCTCTGTGACTTATTACTATAGACTACATCACTGTTCCAGCGGCGCGGTGCATTGTGGGATGCATCAGAGCAAAACAAAGCCATGAGAAGCACATGGCACATGCTAATACACTGGGGGCAGCAAATGAAATGTGGTAGTTTCAGCTCATCTCAGGTCTTGTTTGAAACATAGAATACCAACTAAAAAAATATATATAATAAATTACGATGTTAATCTTTTATCCAGCATTGCATTTACATCAATATAACCAGCACATCTTATGCCATGTGCATTTAGATTTAGACAAATCTAGGCACTCAGACTAGTGTTAGAGCCATAGCCTGAGTCAGTTTTATTTATTTTATTCATGTTTTTATTTATATTCTATGGTTAATGAGATATGTAGAAATAGAAAATGAGTAGGGTTAATCAGATATTGGTTATATATTTCTTTGAAACAAGTTTTTGTTGACACATTTGACATTTTAATATTTAGAACACAAATTACTTCTGGCTAATCAATGGTGATGTAAACATCAGCCTGTAAAGTGACTGAAATTGTATGTTTCTTAGCTCAAAATCCTTAATTATGGAGAGTTGTGTCTTAAACATATTCATTATATTATTATATTGCATCCTTCGATCCATGTTTATGCCAAATTGTTATGTATTTCTATTTATTTTGAATAAAATGTCAGTTTTGCCCTACGCGTATCGCAAACTCAATGGGCGTACACCTTTGCTTTGCTCCCAACGCCGATTTCAGCGCATGCATAGACGGAACCGTGATGTAGTCTATTAAGGGATTATGCTGATGTGATGCGGGGCGGAGACGGGCTGATGGCGTTTTGGTGTATGCGGGGAGGTATTAGGGTTCGCCGGGTGTCGGGCAACATGATCCGGGTCCTTGTTGTTCATTTTGAGCCCATTTGCATCCATTGTGAGCAGCTCATGGTGGCTAAGTGCCTGGGAAGACGGCAGGCGCTCAGGCGCAAGTCTCCAACAGGCCATCTGTTATGATGGTGATATTAATACAAATATGCAATCATCATCATTATCACCATCACCATCATCAGACCAGACAGGATGGCCGAATGAGTTGAGCGTCCGTCTCCCGTTTTGGTAGATCTTGGCGTTCAAACAATGCTGGAGTAAAACCAATGACTTGAAAAAAGTATCCTTGTCGCTTCCTAGCCAGGTGATCTGCATTATTAGGATAGGGCAAGGGCTGGTTGGCTCAGTGTCAGGATAATGTGACTGAGGGGGATATCAGGTCATGGCGCTGGCAGTCTGGTCTCCCAGTTGGGAAGTTGCGATGAGTGCGCACTCACAAGTTGGTACCTGTCCTGTTATGACCGTACATGTTGCCAGCATGTAAAACTCCAGCAACCAACCAATCACCATCACCACCACCATCATCATCATCCTTACTAATACAATAGTATATTAGTTGTCAGTATAATAATCAGTATTTTTATCATGATGATTACCATCAATGCTATCTTCGTTGTTATTATTATATCATATCATTGTTATCATCATTGCTATCACCATCAACATCACTACCATCACTATAATCATCACCATCACTATCACCATCATCATCGCTATCACGATAGCTATCACCAAGGTTATTTGGTAATGGCTATCACCATTGCTATCATCATTGCTGTGACCATAGCCGTCGGCATTGCCACCATCGTAGCCATCATCGTAGCGATCATCCTAGCCATCACCATAGCCATCACCATAGGCATCACCATAGTCGTCACCATAGTCGTCACCACAACCCTCACCACAGCCATCACCATAGCCATCACCACAACCATCACCACAGCCATCACCACAGCCATCACCACAACCCTCACCACAGCCATCACCATAGCCATCACCACAACCCTCACCATAACCATCACCACAACCATCACCATATCCATTACCATTTCCCTATCACCTGCCATCACCACTGCCACACTACAACCACACCGATCACTACAACCGTGCCCATCACTACAACCATCGCCATAACTACAACCACCACCATCACGACAACCATTGCCATCACTACAACCATCACCATCATTCCAACCATCGCCATCACTACAACCATCGCCATCACCATCACTACAACCATTGCCATCACTATGTACAACCATCGCCATCACTGCATCCATTGTCATATCCATCACCATCACTGTAACCGTCACCATAGCAATCACCATGACCATCACTATTATTATCACTTTTTATCATTATCACCATTGAAATCATGTATTATTCTGTCTTAACTCCAACGTGGGACTTAACCGGCTCTGGGTATGTTTCAGGTCGTCATCGAGTCCGGTACTGAGGCCAAGGATTACGAGACGGTCCCCATAGACGTCGGTAGTCCCGTCAACAAGGACATGGCCTTTGATCGCTCCAAGGAACATGTCTACGTGGTGACTCTTAAAAAGGTAAGTGTCCCACCGGGGTTCAAATAGTACATAACTCTCATAACACGTTCACTGACTTAAAAATCGATACTTGTCGCCTAAGCCCGGGCGCTCGGCATAATTAGGATAGGGCAAGGACTGGTTGGCTCAGTGTCAGGATGATGTGACTTCATGGGAAATCGGGTCATGGTGCTGGTGGCCTGGTCTCCCAGTGGGGCGGGCAGCACTATACATTTGCCATGAGTGTGCACTGTCGCCTCCTGATATGACCTTAGATGTTGCCAGGATGTAAAACTCCAACAACCAACCAACAGAACACGCTGGCGGGTTTGAGCCGGTATATCTTAGAGCTGCATAGTCCGATGAAAACAGCAAATTTTCAAAACCAAAACGCTTATCTAGATTTGATCCTGGATATCAAACTTTGATACTACTAATTACTAGTGCACTTGTTAAGCCTTTGTTGCTGCATATAACTAGCTAATACTAAGTCAATCCAATAGAACCTGTCACTTTTGAAGCCTATGGTGTCAGAATTTTGATTTGTTTAACGACGCCCCCCCCCCTCCCGCACAAAAAGTAAACATCAGCTATTGGGGGGATTTTGATGTGCTTGCCAACATTAATTTGGTAAATTTTCACTTGAAATATCTCCACAAAATTAGCTAAGTTCAAAATGATAGTCACTCCAATGTGAAGTAAAGCTAAGATTCCTTATACGTGGTATGCGGCATGTGAATGCGAATGCGGCAAGAAATCAAAAAGCATGTAAATGAATAGTGGTGCTTCCATACATCCGAATGCGAATACGAATGTGAATGCGAATGCGAATGCGGCAAATGGATCGACTGATGGACCGATTGGTGCGAATGCGAATGTGAATGCGAATGCGAATACTGCTGCATTTGACATAGAAAACAATAGTAACCTTGATATTCCTTCACAAATTCGGAGGAAAACCCCCAAAAAATATTATGGGTCACTTTTTTGGTGTGTCTGTTTGTTTAACCATCCCCCAGCACAAAAAGTAAACATCGGCTGTTGGGGGTTGGCATATATCTATGCCGCATATACCACATTCGCATTCGCATGCCGCATACCGTGTATATGGAATCTTAGCTTAAGGTAGATTATACCGATTAATCTAATGTATTTATCTTTTAAAAAAATGGAAGAATTTCACAACTATTAGACTGTGCAACTTTAAGACGCAGCCATTTTTTAAAGATAAATACATTATTTGTGTTTGTTATCTGTCTTATCTGGTGGGCGGAGTGAGTGGGTTTGTCAGTGGAACATTACCCCCGATAAGTGTAAACCAAGCGATGGAACTTTGACCCACCATGTGTGTGTGTGTGGGGGGGGGGGGGTCGAGAGGGGTGAG
>CM059186.1:182822078-182859761 GCA_030323885.1 Branchipolynoe longqiensis
GTAAGCGCGGTGCAGCAGCAGCCGAGGGGCGTGTTCCGAGTGGAGTGGACGAGGAGTACGACTCCTCACCCGTGTTGTCGGCAGGCCGTCGACACAGCCCCGGGCGCATATCCTCTCCGACCCGGACGAGGACGCAGTGCCTGATGTGCCTGCGCCTCCAGATTGGGAGGCTCGCTTTGCAAGATTGGAAAGCCACATCTTGACTGCCAAATCGCCTGTGTCTCGGAAGCGGCGTAGGCCGAGTGTCCAAGAGGATTCGTATGAGGATTTCTTGGACACAGACTCGGCGGTGGAGCTTAAGGCTCCTCCTCCTCCTTCTCCTAAACGGAGGAAGAAGAAGAAACAGGTGATTTCTTCGGGTGTTGAATTCACCAAGGAGCGGGCAGAGACTGGTTTTCGCAAAAAGCGGAAGACTAAGTCCAAAAAGAAGAAGAGGAAGAGGAAATATTCTTCTTCTGAGTCGTCCACTGAGTCTACTTCTACGGAATCAGACTCAGACAAAACCATATATGAAGGTGTCTATGCGGACATTGGCACTAAAGTGGCTAAGAAGGTGGAGAAGCCAAAGGCTAAGCGGGTTAAAACCACTACGCTTATGCGCGAGACCGTGAATGGTCATTTCCGCACGTTCAAACCGGCGGAGGTTATCTCCAAGTTAGGAGATGAGTTAACAGGCATAAAGGGTGTTCCCAACTCCATCATTAAAGAAATGGATCGGGATGTCAATATGACGGATGACCGTAAGAAGTTTGAGGATGTGTTGCACACAGTGCATAAGGCAGTGTTGGCTACCCTAACAGCTATTGTTCCTGTGGCTAATAGGATGCAGAGTGAAAATAAGTTCTCGTCTTTGGCTAAGACAATGGACAAAGGCATTGCAGTGCTAGCGGCGGCAGGTAATTACCTGTCGTTTCGAAGATATGAAAATGTCTTCAAGTCAGTTTGCACAGATGCTGCAAAGAAGTGGCTCGCTCTAAGAAGGTTACCGATAATGAGGGGAAGGAGTTTACGCTTTATCTTGCTCCAGAGCCGATTAAAGGGAAAACCCTTAGATAAACACCAAGATGTTTGGCGGTCAACTACAATACCTCTATAAAGAGGTAGAGACTGCAGCCAAGAGTGGCAAAAACATGGATGGCAAGAAGAAACAGGAAGCTCCTCGTTTCAAAAAGTCACGAGGGGATTTTCGTCCACGACGGTTCACCAGAGGAACCAGACCGAGTTCAAGCTTCGGTCAAGGGTTTCGGGGCCGGGGCGCTCGCCCAGGCTGGACCGACAACACCGCACGGCCAATAGGCCGAGGGTTCAACTCGTCGAGACCTTTCCCCAGGGGCGGGTCCAAGTAGAGGTCCAAACACAAACTTTACAAGTCCCTGAAGCCTCTAAAAACACACAAACTGTAAGCAACTTTGTGGCTGGTAATATTAGTAATCATATTTCTGAGTGGCACAAAATTACTAGTGACCAAGAAATTATAAAAATAGTTAGGGGTGTTCACATTCCCTTTACACAAATTCCTGTACAAAGTATAATACCTTTTCCATATAACATTCAACCAGTTGAACGAGACGCACTAACTAAACAGGTACATAAATTCTTTGAGAAAGGAATTATACAAAAAGTGACACACTGTTCAGGACAGTTTATTTCAAACATTTTCTCGAGACCGAAGCCTAATGGTGATGTTCGAATGATCCTGGATTTAACAATCCTTAATAAAAGGGTGGAATATCGACATTTTAAAATGTTCTCTCTAGATACGGCACGAGATCTGATTACACCAGATGCGTGGATGGCTAGTGTTGATTTACAGGATGCATATTATACGCTTCCCATAATGGAACAATACCGAAAATTTCTTCGATTTATTTGGGATAACCAACTCTATGAGTTTACCTGCATGCCGAATGGCTTAGCTTGTGCGCCACGTTTATTTACTAAATTGCTTAAACCTGTTTTCTCGTAATGGCGAGGAAGGGTCACATAATGTTTCCATACATAGATGATTCTTTTATTATAGCATCAACACAAATTGGTTGTGTGAATGCAGTTTTGGATTTATGTGCATTACTCACTAAATTGGGGTTTTATGTACATCAACAAAAGTCAGTGTTTAAACCAACAAAACAACTCAAATGTTTAGGGTTTATTCTGGATACACAGTCCCTTACAGTGTCGATAACAGAACAAAAACTAATTAAGTTTATGACTACAGCGACTCAGCTTATTAAGTTATCAAAGCCAAAAATTAGACAGGTTGCTGTTCTTATTGGCATAATGACCTCATATGCACCTGCTGTGTTATATGGGAAGGCCCATATTAAGTCGCTAGAAATAGATAAAAATTTAGCGTTAACACGAACTAAAGGCAATTTTGAGCGAAAGATGTTTATTTCGCAAGAAGGGTTACAGGATATTGGATGGTGGATGCAACATATAGCAAGTTCACCAAATCCAATCCGCATGGCGGAACCTAATACAGTAATTACTACTGATGCTTCGTTAGAAGGTTGGGGAGCTCATCGAGATGGGGTCACAACAGGAGGTAGATGGCTTGATGATGAAAAATCAGACTATATTAATGCACTAGAATTGCGTGCTATTTATCTGGGCTTACGTAGTTTAGTAAAGATAAATAAATCACAGGTTAGAATACTAACTGATAATACTACTGCCATGGCATATATTCGTAACATGGGTGGAACCAAATCAAAGTCTTGCAATCAGTTATCTAAACTGATTTGGAACTGGGCACAGGCTCAACAAGTCTGGCTGACTGTAGCGCATATTCCAGGGTCACAAAATACACTTGCAGATTATAAAAGTAGAAATTTCCATGACCATTTAGAGTGGTCTCTCTCTACACATTTGTTTAACTTCGTTTGTGAAAAATGGGGTACACCTGAAGTTGACTTATTTGCATCACGAAATAATAACAAGTTACCCTGTTATGTTTCTTGGCATCCTGAACCGGATGCTTGGAAAGTAGATGCGTTTGCTATTACCTGGGAAAATAATTATTTTTATATTTTCCCACCATTTAGCATTATCAGCCGAGTAGTGAGAAAAATCGGCTTGGAAGGGACACATGCGATACTGGTGGTGCCCGATTGGGACACGCAACCTTGGCTGCCAGCAGTTTCACAACTGGCAAAAGATCATATACGATTCCCAAGAAAACTCGGGAATCTGACGCACCACGGACCGCTAGTGGTTCACGGCGACGTGTCAACGACGCCCCTATTGGCATTCCTTTTCTAAGGAAGCAGCTACAGCAATTTGGATTGGACAGAATTACTGAGGATAGGATAGTATCGGATGCCTGGAGGCCAGGAACTGTCAAAATGTATACAACCTATTTAAAGAAATGGGGTGTACATTGTTTGTTAATGAAAGTTAAGCCAACAAATCCAAAGATTTCACAAGTAGCTCGGTTTCTTCGTTCTCTAGAGGATGAAGGACTTTCCTTTGGATCGATTAATGCGGCGAGGTGTGCGTTATCAATTATATTACCTAGAATTGATGGCGAAACAGTTGGAAAACATTATGTTATTTGTTATTTACTTCGTTCAATTTATCAAAGGAATCCTCCAAAACCAAAGTATAGTCGGTTTTGGGATGTTTCTATAGTATTTAAGTTGTTTCAGGCTTGGCCTCACAACTCGTGGTTAGATATAAAACAGTTAGGTTTTAAGGTCGCGGTCCTGTTATTGTTAGTAACCGGACACAGAGGACAGACGATTGTTGCTTTATCCTTAACTGGATTAGAAATAGACAAGGAACAAGCTACGTTTGATTTAGAAAAATTGCTTAAATCGAACACGTTAGGTGACCCTTTATCAACGGTTCACTTAGACTGTTTTCCGAATGATCGGAAATTATGTGTTGTGTCGGCCATACGGGCTTATATATACAAGACAAAGGATTTACGTGCATCACAACAACTATTAGTGAGCTTTATAAAGCCACATAAGGCGATTTCACGAGACACACTTGCCAGATGGACAATTACGGTGTTGAAATTGGCTGGAGTGGATACGAGTAAATACTCTTCCCACTCAACTAGAGGAGCCATGGTCTCCAAGGCACGGGTGCTTGGTATTTCTGTGAAAAGAATACTAGCGCATGCAGGCTGGAAGACGGCTAAGTCGTTTGCAAAACATTATAATAAACGACTAGAAAAGCCTACCGGCGTTGCAAAGCGTCTTCTCGCCAACTAACAAGAATAGGTGAGAACAAAAATTTAGAATGTTATAATAATAAGAAAGAATGATATTAAGGATAAAAATGAATTATGTAAAGGTCTCCCTAGCCTGAGGCTAGCCTGAGGCTGTTTACCGAGGTAAAATAGTATAGTTATACGAGTCTTACCTTGGTACAGATGATGGATAACTGTTGTTTTACCGAGGTATAAGCCTCGGATAGATGTGGGCTAGGGCCCTCCCGCCACACCCTGCCACATCTATTCCGTTGGTGTACCTTTTCGGTAAAGTAATAGTATCCATTGTTTGAAAGTCATTTTTATCCTCAATAAGTAGGTTAAGATTGCTGGTACCGGACGTGCTTACCTCTCCCTAGCCCACATCTATCCGAGGCTTATACCTCGGTAAAACAACAGTTATCCATCATCTGTACCAAGGTAAGACTCGTATAACTATACTATATATACTTATATATACTTATATATATACTTATATATATACTTATATATATACTTATATATAGTTATATATATACTTATATATATACGTATATATACTTATATACATACTTGTATACATACTTATATACGTATATACATATTTATCTTCATATGAATACTTTTATACATAAGTATATATATATATACACTTATATATATATATATATATACTTAGTATATATATATATATATATATACTTAGAAATAGCAGCATCGGTACAGAAGGAACACAAGACTATAATACTAGGATGAGTATTCTCTGGCAAAGGAATATCTGCCCTTAAAAATCCCCTGGTGCGACTGACAAAGTGGCGCGTCCATTAGTGAGAAGGAAACATGGTGGTGGCGCCAGCAGTCACATGGGTGGAGTCAAGGAGGCATAGTACATAATAATAACATACATAGTACAAAATAATAACATACAATATGATAACAATAATTCCCTTCCACGCCTTTATACTTGGATAATGCGTTATACATAACATATATACTGCATCAGTCGCATTAATTCATATGTATACATACACTGTCAGCCCCATCAATTTGTGTTATTATATACACATATATATATTGTAAATAGAGTTCAAGTAAGAGACAAGATACCGAGTGGGTTGAGGAGATTGTAATCTCTGGTAAAAGAGATATATGTATAAGCCTTGGCTAAAAATAACCTTTTACAAAAATGTGACTGACACGGTTCGTAGGAAGATTGTTATGAAGTTGGATGCTGGGTGGTGGCGCCACAAGTATTGTCAGGCAATAACAGATCATATATATTTTGGAGCAATATATAGTTCTTATATAACACACTAATAATAATATTAATAACATTAATAATAACAACAATATTAATAATGATACCGATATTAATAATGATAATGATGATAATGATAATAATGATGATAATAATAATATAATAATGAATAATAATAATAATAATAAGAAGAAGAAGAAGAAGAAGAAGAAGAAGAAGAAGAATAATGATAATGAGCATGCTAATAATGGATATAACTACCGACATCGTTTTCCACAATTGGATGATCATAATTTAACATAGGCCCTACTCTGCTTTAATTTAATATAATTTAATTTGTCATTTGAACAAAGTAAATTTATATTTACTTTATATATATTTTAAATTTTGAAAATGGTGGAAACATTTGACAGTGTTGTGATCAATACTGAGTGTGTGGGGTTGGTTGATGTTGGGTCTGGAACAGTTCCTGGGTGGTCAATAGCGGGTGCCCTCCTCCGCACGGGGCCCCTTAGGGCGAGAGAAACTAACAAATAACCTCCACACAGGTCTTTGTTGGGGCTTGGATGGCTGTTGGAGTTTTACGTCCTGGCAACATCTAAGGTCATATCAGGACGGCTATGTGCTAGCAAAATCTACCAGTCCTATCAGGGGGAATACCCGACTCATGGTGACGTTATACTGCTGCTGCATTGGGAGACCACACTGCTAATAATCATGACTCGATATCCCGCTCAGTCATATACTGAGCTAAGCAGTCTTATTAGTGACAGTGAGTGTGATAGTGATAGTGAGAGTGAGAGTGAGAGTGTGAGTGCCAGTCAGTCGTGTCCTGTACCGCCGATCACATGTCCTTTCTATGAATCGCGCGTCAATGTAGTCTAGATAAACAGCAAATTGGGAAATGCAACAGTAATGGTCAAACTTAGTTTTTCCTATTAACCTTTTTTTTTGCATTTGAAAACGTAAATCTATATATTTATTGTATATGTTAAAACTTAAAATCGTGTGTGATGGTTTCAGTGAAACGTTTTAATAGTTTGGTGATTTAGATATGTAACGTTTTGTGTATGTGCATGTAAGTGGTGAGTCAGCCTCACGAAAATGGGCCAATTAGTGGTCAATTTAAGATGTCGGCGTCGCAATTCTTAAAAGTGTAATGCATTTCTTGGTTTCATATTAAATTATCCTAGAAACAAATAAGGTTGTTGGATTTTCTCAACCTTTACATTCAGGATAAATTTAAGGACCTTCCAACACCTCTGTCAATGCTAAACTATAATTATGCAGTTTGACGCCGACATCCAATGCTCGGCGCCGACAACTTTAACAGATGTCGGCGTCAAAATTCTTAAAGTGTAGTGCATTTCTTTGTTTTATATTAAATTATCCTAGAAACAAATAAGGTTGTTGGATTTTCTCAACCTTTATATTCAGGATAAATTTAAGGACTTTCCAACACCTCTGTCAATGCTATTGCTAAACTATAATTATACCGTTCGACGCCGACATCCAATACTCGAAGCCGACAACTTTCCCCAATTGGCCTATTTTTGTGACCCTGACTCATGTATATATATGTATGTGTGTATGTGTGTATTTATGTATGTATGTGTGTATGTCCATCTCATGTTTTGGGAGATCGGGGGATCCGAACCCATGGCTTCATGGGTTCAAACCCTGGGCGAGTCAAACCAATGACTTAAAAATGTATACTTGTCACTTCCTAGCCAGGCACTCGGCATTATTAGGATAGGGCAAGGATTGATTGGCTCAGTGTCAGGATAATGTGACTGAGTGGGATATCAGGTCATGGTGCTGGCAGCCTGGTCTCCCAGTGGGGCAGCACTATAAAGTCACCATGAGTGCACACTGTCAGAAGTCGGTACCTGTCCTGATATGACCTTAGATGTTGCTAGGACGTAAAACAATAAACAAATGTATGTATGCATGTATGTGGTACGTAACGTACGTATGTACGTATGTATGTGTGAATGTATATAGAATAATTATGTGAGACTTACCTGTGGTACAGTTGAACACATAATTGTTGTTTTACCGAATCCTTAGCCTCGGCTTGTTTTAGTACAGGGAGAGGTAGAACTTCCGTTCGAATCAATCCTTTTTGAGTCGGGTCCCAACGTAGCACATGCTACCCCAAACTAACAGCTTGTAACTACATGTAAAATTTCCCGCTTTTGAGACATTGGAGGATGGTGTGAACTAGTCTATAGTAATTACAATTGTATTGGTTATGGTATATAAAGCCAGAGGCATTAAGGTATTATGTGGTGCTGGTGATCGTTTGCTGATTTGATATAAACATTATGTAGTGATAGGTAGTGTGAGAGGGGCACTACCTTTAGTGTGACAGAGCCTTGGGAGCTCTGCTCACAAACCACCCCCCCCCCCAAGTGTTATTTATGGATCACTGCACACCCAGACACAACAGGGCACTGTAGCCATAAACAATGATGGCTTGGATACAGGCAGGTTGGATGTTCATTGGTTGGTTGCAGAATGCCTATTGCTGATTGGAGAAGCTGATCAGGTGTGACAGCCATCTTGGATTCATGAGACTATGTAGTAATAAATCTGAGGGTGTAAGCTCCCTTCTGTGCACTTTCTACTGCCAGTAGTACTACCTTTCTCTTGCCAGTAGTGATTTCATATTTAGCCTACCTACACAACCACAGCTCCCAGTCGTCGACATTACATACAAAAATTACAGTTAATTCATAAAAAAAACATATACATTGAATACTTATGACCACCCTCTGGCACTGGCACTGGCAAGGTGCATGGTCATTTTTTGTCACGTGATCCGCCTTCCAAGGACTGGCAGCTCTTGCCGCACGACCCGACAACAACTGCCGGCAGCTCCGTGCCTGTATCAGTGTGCATTTTTTTCATGAATTCTTACATAATTCTGAACTAAAACACTATATAGTGTTTCAGTAATGCCCCTAGTCAAAGGGGTTTGCACAATTTTATTTAAATCTATAACGTTCACCGTGATAAAAGAAGATTCGTAACTCGTCTTTCCTATCGACCGCTCTTGGTGAGTAGGAAATGCTGATTGGTTCGAACGGAAGTGGTCCCTCTCCCTGTGCTATAATTAGCCAGGAGGCTAGTGGACGAGGTATATAATATATATATATATATATATATGCATATATAATATATATGGGTTGAGCGTTATAATTATATTTAACTGGGAGAAAGCGATTATAATATTAGTAAAACGGTCCACTGAAGCGCATCGGAAACGCTTCCCACGGCAAGCCCACTTCCACCCCATCGCCACCAACCACCACCCACTCCCACCCCCTGGTATCGAGACCGTCACATCTGGGTCACTTCTAGTTCTACCCGACTTTGATGCAGCCTAAATTCTGCTGTTGCAGCAAGTTTTAATGAGAGGAAGTCTTGATAGAGGGACAAGCTGCAGGGACGTGTGACACCCTGGCAGACCGGGCAGACTTGGTAGACCGGGCAGCCTTGACAGGCTTGGCAGACTTGGCAGACCTGGTCTAGGTTATAGACCTGGTAGAGCTTGTAGACTTTGGCCGCCCTGTGGCCAGCAGCGACCCGGGAACAGCGCCGCGGCGGAGCAAAGAGGAACTATGGATCTGTGGGAGAGGGTGGAGGGCCTCCTCCGGGATCAAACCTCGCCATGGCAACAGCGCCGATGATCCATTAACGGCCCCAGAGGTGGGCGGCTCACACACCCACACACACCGGAAGTGGGCCAGGGCAGGGACGCATCCGGAGGGCGGAGGGAGGGTCAGGATGAGGGGGGGGGGGCGATGTGTAGGGAAGGGGAGGGGCGAAGGAGAAGAAGGGGTGCGAGAGGAGGGGAGGGGGAGGGGCGAAGGAGAGGAAGGGGTGGGAGAGGAAGGGGTGGGAGAGGAATGGGTGGGAGAGGAAGGGGTGGGAGAGGAGGGGAGGGGGAGGGATAGGGAGAGGGATTGGAAGATTTGGGGGGGGGGGCGGAGGGGCAGTCGGAGCAGGGGAAGAGAGGAATGGAGCGGGAGATAGATGGGATGAAGAGGGATGAAGAGGAGAAGGGAGAAGGGATATTGTTAGTGAGTGAGTGAGTGAATGAATGAGGGAATGAGGGAATGAGTGGAGGCGCTACAGCTACAAAGTTCTGAGGACAAGGAAATCCAGTTAGTGAAAGACAGAGAGCGACATAGAGACAGAGAGACAGCGAGACAGAGAGAGAGAGAGAGAGAGAGAGAGAGAGAGAGAGAGAGAGAGAGAGAGAGAAAGAGATAGAGCGAGAGACCAGGCCCAGACACCTACAACACCGCCCGCCTCCACATCGTGCCGGTCACCTCACCGGTGCCGTCCACAGCCTCACACGTCATCCCTCTCCTCCTTATCCAAACACCGCCCGGCATGACCAGGTTCCCTCCCTGTCCCTCCCCAGTCCCTCCTCAGTCCCTCCCCAGTCCATCCCCCGTCCCATCCCAGTCCCTCCCCCGTCCCTCGCCCCCCCCCCCCTCCGCCCGGCGTGTCGGGCGGAGGGCGGCCGTATCAGTGGGATTGATCGGTCTCGGTCAAAGGGCGGATTTCGGCAACAATGGGAGGTGTGATCTAATGATCCGCCACAAAATTGTTTGTCGCTAATGGTGTGCGGCGTGCGGCGCCTGGTCAATAGTGCGCACCCCAGCCAGCACCCGTCTACCCCGGCCAGAACCCCCCCCCCCCCCCCCCCCCCCCCCGCCTACCTCAGTTCAGAACCCCCGGCTACACCGGCTATAGAAGCCCCGTCTAACAGTAACACCCCCGTCTTCCCCGGTCAGAACCCCCGTCCTGCACCCTCAACTATCCCGGTCCAACACCCTTTGTCTATCCCGGTCCAGCACCCTCTTCTACCCCGACCATCCCCAGCCTGTCCCGGCCCAGAACCCAGTCTATCCCGGCCCAGAACCCCAGTCTGTCCCAGCCCAGAACCCCTGTATGCCCCGGCCAGAACCCCGGCCTAACACCCCGGTCTGCCCTGGTCCAGCAACCCCGACACCAGCCTGTACCAGTCGCCCAGTCCACCTTGACCAGCCCACTCGGCTGAAGCCACATACATATTCTACTTCCGGCCCGTCCCTCAGTCCGGTCCCGCCCCGGCCCGGCCCCCAAACCCTGGTCCACCCCCGACGGTCAGCCCCGGTCCCCGCCTCGCCGGCATGCCCGGCCAGCCAGTCCCGGCTCAGAGCGGACACAGCGCGGCCCTTGCCCCCACCTCGCCCAACCCTGCCACAAATCACAGCGCACCCATTCTGTGCACTACAGGCCTGCTCCAAATACCCGAAGCGGCGTGCTACACTGGCCGCGTTGTCTCAATCACCCAGCGCGGACCAACAGCCATCCACAAACTCCCCTCTCTCACACAAACCGGATGCGGTGGTCGATTCTGTAGAGCACAAGCTTCCCATGCGTAAGGTAGGAAGTTCGAATCCCAGCCGAATCAATTACTTATCAAATAGATACTTGTCATTACCTATCCTGGCGCTCGGCATTAATAGGATAGGACAAGGACTGGTTAGCACAGTCAGGATAATGTCACTGTGTGGGATATTGGATCACGATGCCGGCGGCCTCTCCCAGTGTGGGCAGTACTATAAACTCGCCATGAGTGCACACTGTCACAAATTCATACCCGTCCTGATATGACCTTAGATGTTGCTAGGACGCAAAACAAACCTTCCCACCGTACTGAGGAATAACACGCCAAGTCCAATGCCATGTGTGGATTATGCATATCAACATAACAGTATAAAACTTTAAAAGCAGGCAGAACACTCGCCTCCCATGCCAAAGGTCATGAGTTCGATTCATGGCCAAGTCAATCCAAAGACTTAAAAAATTGACACTTGTTGCTATTATTCCTGGCATTCAACATTTGACATTTATATGACATTCATACGGCAATGAGTAACGACTGGGTAATGAGGAATGGGAAATGGAAGCCCAATTGCTTGTAACTGAAGCTATGACTCCCCCCCCCCCCCCCCCCCAATAGTCGATGTCTACTTTTTGTGCTGGGGGGTTCGATAAATAAAACAATTTAAATTTTAAATTTTAAAAATGATTGAAGCTTACCCCTGCCACATCCATGAGTATACAGAATGAGCAAATATAAACCGTATATACAAAGATATACACACTGCAGGGTGAGAGTTTACAGAATGAGCAAATGTAAACAAAAAGATATGTGTACATAGTGTAGGATGAGTGTTATTGAATATACTGAATAAACAGTATACACAAAGCCATGTCTACACACAGCAGGGTGAGTGTTCATCAATATACCGAATTAACATATGTAAACAGTACATGTTTACACACGGCAGGGTGAGTGTTAATGAATTTACAGAATGAACATATGTAAACAGCAGATGCTTACATACACAAAGCCATGTCTACACACAGCATAGTGAATGTTCATCAATATACTGAATTAACATATGTAAACGGCACATGTTTACACACGGCAGGGTGAGTGTAAATGAATTTACAGAATGAACATATGTAAACAGCGTATGCTTACATACACAAAGCCATGTCTACACACGGCAGGAGGCACACATACAATGGCGACGTTTCTTCGTGGAACCCTGCCGGGTTCCCCCCGAGTTGTGGCGGTCAACAGGAAATCCGGGTTCCTGGGGTGACCCATAAAATAGCGGTCAGCGGGTCGAGTATTCAAATCTCCGGCCTGACCTCTAGCGGTGTATCTCGACATATCATTCACTGGCTGAGATCGGGTATCCCAGGCTTCCCCCAGGCAGTGTGATCTAACGGGGGCCGGTATCTTGTGGGTCAATCGGAGAAAGTGTAAGCCATGGCTTTCGATGCCTCCGTCTACCCACATACACAACCCGCGGGGGGATCAATTCCTGAGCGGCCTGGATACGCAAGCTAGATGCACCAAGCAGCGTCCACACGTTAGGGTGGAGGTTGGGAGGTTTGAGCGGGGGGGGGGGTGGAAGGGGGATACTTGTTTCTTTGTTTGTTCGCTTGTTTGTTAATGTTTGACATCCTAGCAACATATATGGTCATATCAGGACGGGTACCAATTTGTGAAAGTGCACACTCATGGCGACTTTATAGTGTTGCCCCACTGGGAGACCAGGCTGCTGGCACCATGACCCGATTTCTCACTCAGTCACATTATCCTGATACTGTGCCAACCAGTCCTTGTCCTATCCAGTGCCTTGTGCCATGCTAGGAAGGGACAAGTATCAATTTTGCGAGTCATTGGTTTGACTCGGCTGGGATTCGAACTCCCGACCACGGGAAACCTCGCCCTACCGATTGGGCCATCGCGTCCGGTGTGTCTGGGTGTGTGGTGGGTGTGTGGGGTGGGTGTGTGTGGTGGGTGGGTGGGGGGAGAGTGAATCTCTTCCCAAACCCACTATCTGCACCAACCACACTGCTTTAGTTGGTAGTCAGCCGTGTCCAATTTCATTTTCACATATTAAGTATCGATCAGTGCGCTGTCTTATCTACACGACGGAGACAGCGGCCACATACAGTACATAACCCCCCCCCCCCACCCCCAACCGGGGTGCCAGCCATTCAGGTGCCAGCCATTCAGGTGCCAGCCATTCAGGCGCCAGCCCCAACCACGTGACATAAACCCCACCGCCTGTAGCCGCGGTTTGTCACCAACCCTGTTCAGGAGTCAATAAATACAGCAGCGACGAATCGGACGCCATGAGGAATGCGATAACCGATATACAGTGAAACCTCTCTAAATCGACCAACCATGGGACCGACTTTAAAGGGTCCATTTAGGGAGGTGGTCGGTTTAGGGAGTTGTTGTTTTTATCAGTACAATGGGATTGTATGGGCGATCGTTTGGAACCCAAGTAAAGCGATAGATATTGGGGAGTGGTCGATCTGTGTAGGTGGTCGGTTAGAGAGGTTTTATTGTATTCTTCTTTGTCTTTTCTTCTTCTGTAAGGAAACACTGCCGTCCATCGATTGCAACGATTTACAGTCTTTCCTCTTAGACACCTCATCCATCTAAGCCGGACCTCAACATTCGCTGTCCACGCGAGATTACATTGGACATGTCTGAAGTTGATTGATCGGCTGGTTGATTGATTGATATGATAATTGATTGCTTAATTGATTGGTGAGTTTAATCGCAAATAAATATCAAGATGGAGACTAACTTGTGACAAAGCTAACGCAAAACTGCCATATTTGATTCCTCATGGAAACTGGTCGGTACCCAGCAGATTCATTTTCAAAAAGAGGCTGGCGATGTTCGGACTGCCAGTGGTTGTTTGATCCTGCCTCCTTAGCACACACGACCAGACGGGATGGCCGAATGAGTTGAGCGTCCGTCTCCCAGTTTGGTAGATGGTGGGATTTGTACCCACCGGCTCAAACTCTAGTCGAATCAAACCAATGACTTGAAAATTTATACTTGTCGCTTCCTAACCAGGCGCTCAGCATTATTAGCATAGACCAAGGACTGGGTGGCCCAGTGTGGGGATACTGTGACTGAGTGGAATATCAGGTCATGGTGCTGGTGGCCTGGTCTCCCAATGGGGCACCACTATAGTCGCCATTTTTGCACACTGTCACAAGTCAGTACCCATCCTGACATCACCTTAGATGTTGCCAGGACGTAAAACCCCAACAACCAACCAGCCTCAGCCCACAAATCGGGAACCACTGCCTCGGCCTCAGTTTAGTAGCCTTTTATGCCTTCTAATACCAGCTCTTGTCGTAAGGGCGCACGGGGTAAGAGGGGCGCTGGGAGGGGGGTGGGGGGAGACTGGTGGGACATAACTTAATACCGCTGGGAACCACAGGGATAGAAGATTAACGCAACAAGCCCTTCTCCTATCTGTTGTTTGTAAGCACATCTAATTGGGCACCAGACTGGGAAGTGTCTTATTAAAGTGCCTGTCACACTATGCCGGATTGAGAAACTGACAGAATTGTCTAGTCCAGTGGTGTTCGGGCGTGATAGTATCAAAATGTATTAAAATGTGTAAAAATGTTGCGATATCAGGTCAAAGGCCTCTGGATGAACGGACATTAAACGGACATTAAACGGACATTAAACGGACATTAAACGGACATGAAACGGACATGAAACGGACATGAACGGATAGCCAATGGACGAAACAAACTCAAACCGGACAAGAACCGTAGACATCAATCCGGCAGCATCCGTTCCAAGTTTTGTGCATGTTCAAAACTTGTAACGGATCGGGCCGGATATCAATGGATATCAACGGATATGCAACGGACACAAAGTGGAATTTGCTGGATATCAACAGACTTTGTTCGGTTTCTTTCCATTTCCCCAATCCGGTGATGTGTGACAGAGCCTTTAAGATTGCATCCTCCTCTGCACTATGCGCTAACAAAGTTACAGTGACCATACTCGTACAGGGAGAAGTGGTCTACAAATATGTATTTAAAATAAAGGAGACATGTTGTCTGATGGCGTCGCCAGCTGCGTCCTTATTTATATTAGCACTGTGTGTTCTGCCCAGTCGAGTCAAACCAATGACTTATCAAATTGATACATGTCACTACCAAGCCTGACACACGGCTTTAAATTCAATAGAACACAACAAGGACTGGTTAGCTTAATGTGACTATGTGGGATATTGGGTCATGGTGCTGGCAGCCTGGTACCCCATTGGGGCAACACTATAAAGTCACCATGAGTGTGCATTATCACACGTTGGTACCCATCCTGATATGACCTTAGATGTTGCTAGGACAACAAACAAACTAACAAATCGTGTGTTCTGCACTGTAAGTAGTACCTGGTTAGGGTGGTTTGTGTCGGGTTCCTTTTGTCAAATCACCAACAACCACTGACCATCACCACCACCCCTCCTCCCACAACCCAGATCCTTTCTGCCACAGGCCAGTCACGCCCCCACCCCATCCCACCCCCATACCCATAATCCCATGACTAGTCAAGCCTAACTCAAGCCTAACACCACCCCAACACCGCCCCATCTCCAGCATTTACACCAGTTAAGGAACCCCCAACAAAACATCACATGAACCTCCTCCCTTCTCCACAACACGCCCACAAAGACGCCGATTGACCACTTAAATGGTGAGTTGCTTGCCCACATGCAAGAACTTAGCCCTTTTAATTATCCCCTTTCTTTTGCCGCCTAATGGGGCTGTCACACTACGACGTAACGACGTCAACATAGGGAGAACGTGAAGAACGTTGAACTTCTCGGCGTAGTATGCAAATTTGGGCACAAGTTGAACGTGGATGCAGCATAGTGGACGAGAGCGTAACGTCGGTAAAGCGTAGTGATACCGTCATTCAACGAGAGAGGTCAACGTAATGACGCTGATGGAACGTTATGAACGTTATTCCATCGCCAGAACTACGTTGCTTTATGTTACCCTACGTTACTTACGTCATTAAACGTTGGCGAAACGCTGAACGTACGTTCTAATGACGTTCTCCTGACGTTCTCCTGACTTTCCCATTATGCTGCTTGGACGTTTCCACTTGCTTTAATGTGGGTCAACGAGTGGAACGTAGTGGAACGTAGTGAGGAACGCTAGACTAACATCCGTTTAACGTCATTGACGTTCGCCGAACGTGTACAGAACGTACGGCGAACATAAACCCTCACGTTCGCATCACGTCGAAGGTTCAAATCATTGATGCGCGCCGACGTAACATGACGTAACACGACATGGCTCGACGTCAGTCTAACGTCATTATGACGTCATAATAACATAACCCAACGTACGACAACGTAATGACCAAATGTGAGCACGTCAGGCTTACGTTAGCTCGTTACGTCGTAGTGTGACAGGTGTATAAGCACTGAAATTACACCGCCACACCCCTATGTCTCCGAGACCACCCGCTGGACTCCATGGCCGTAGGGCGCCGCCTCGCGTGCGGAAGGTCGGGAGTTCGGTTCCCAGTCAAGTCAAACCAATGACTTATCAAATTTATACTTGTCGCTTCCTAGCCTGGCGCTTCGCATTAATAGGATAGGGCAAGGATTAATAGGATAGGAGTGGGATATCGGGTCACCGGGACAGCACTATGAAGTCGCTATGACCGCATATTGTTACAAGTCGGTACACATCCTGATATGACCTTAAATGTTGTCAGGACGAAAAACTGCAACAACCATCCAACCCGAACAACATGTCTCCTTTCAATTTCGCTGGACTGCCAAGAAAGACACCGAGACCACCCACTGGTAGTTGCCCTTTTTACTTAGATCCTTCTGGGTTGGTGTGCATGGGGTTTTGTTGTGTGTTTGTGTGGTCCCCCCCCCCCGCCCCCCATTCTATTTTCTTCTTATCATGTATTTTTCTTCTTCTTACGTTATCACCTGTAGAATCAACAAGAACGGGTGTCATTTCCTGCCTTCCTTCGTCTGGGGATATTTACGTATTGCACCTCCCCATTTCCGCGCAGACACCGAATTTATATTTATAGACCGCCGCCGCTACCGCCGCCATCAACGTCGCCACCACCACTGGAGCTAAGGACACTAAAACTAACAACATGTGAAACTCACCAGAGAAATCGATTACTCTATGAACTCTGGGAGCGGCGGGCAGGCCTCACTGCAAGCCGTGGAATCACGTTATGCCGCGAGAGGGCGCGCCGCACGGCGACCGCCAACCGGGGCAGGGCGGGAAGGGTACGGGGTGTGGGGAAGGCAACGCAAGGAAGGGGAGTGGACAGGAGGGGAGGATGTGAGAGACGGGGGAGGGCACATAAGGAAAGGGGTGGAAGGGGATGAGCGGTGAGAGGAGGGGAGGTGAGAGGAGGGGAGCGGAGGGAGCGGAAGGAGAGTGAGGGGAGGGGAGGTGAGAGGAGGGGAGGAGGATGGGGGAGGGGAGGTGAGAGAGGAGGAGGAGGGGTAGGGAGGGGGGAGCAGGGGGAGCAGGGGAGTGAGGGGGAGAGGGGAAGGGGAGGGGAGGGGAGGGGAGGGGAGGGAGGGGAGGGAGGGAGGGGAGGGGACAGGGGAGAGGAGGGGAGGGGAGAGGGGAGAGGGGGAGAGGGGGAGAGAAGGGGAGGGAGAGGAGGGAGGGGTGGGAGAGGAGGGGAGGAAGAGGAGGGAGGGGAGAGGAGGTAGGGGAAGGAGAGAAGAGGAGGGGAGGGAGAGGGGGAAGAGGGTGGGGGGAGGTGAGGAGAGGTGAGGGGAAGCGTGGGTGAGTGAGTGAGGTGAGGAAGGGAGGGAGGGGAGGGGGAGGGAAGGGGGGAGAGGAGGGGAGAGGGAGGGGAGAGGGGAGAGGAGGGGAGGGGAGAGGAGGGGAGGGAGAGAGGAGGGGAGGGGAGAGGGGAGGGGAGAGGGGGAGAGGGGGAGGGGGGAGGTGAGGGGAGGTGAGGGGAGGGGGGGGGGAGGGAGGGGGGAGAGGGGAGGGGAGGAGAGAAGAGAGGGTAGAGGGGAGAGGGGAGAGGGGAGAGCGGAGAGGGGAGAGAGGGGGAGCAGAGCAGAGCAGAGCAGAGCAGAGCAGAGCAGAGCAGAGCAGAGCAGAGCAGAGCAGAGCAGAGCAGAGCAGAGCAGCATAGATAATATTCCCCGATTGTATATATATCCCATCAACGAAATCAGCTCAGGAAAATCAACATACATAGTCAATGCACGGTGGAGGGCGGAACTAATACCGCATGTTCTATATTACGATATTTTTTTACCATACATAGTGTTTCATACCTCGCCTTAGTTTCGCAATCACAACTTGTCGAAGGAGTAAATCTGCAATATTTCGTTACTTTGTTGTGTTCATCACCGAAAGATATTATGTTTAGAGTAGAAAAGCTTGCTATGCGCATATATTATGAGCACACCCTTTCCGAGAGAACATTCTAAAAGGTTAAAAGCCCCGCTAATTACTTTACACATGCCCGCTCTAATTACTAACATGCACTAATTATCACTTGGTAAATAGTACCTTTTGGAAAGGTCATAACCGGATGAGGCCAAAAAAGAAAACAGAATGCATTATTGTTCTCTTCCTCTCATGAGGATAATGTGACCGAGTATTCAGAGCGACCTCTAAAAGAGTAAAGCTCGGATTCCATATACGCGTAATGCGTTATGCATTACGCGTTATGCGTATTGCGCTATGCGTTATGCGTTATGCAGTGAAGTATATAAAAAGTACATGTGTCTATCTATCTGTCATTCTGTCACTGTCTACAACCGTCCTCCTCCCGGTTGTCCTTAATTATCAGTCGCCTCCTCCAGCCTTATATCAATGGACAAATGCGACTGATGCTTTTCTGTTCGCACCACCTTGTCCCGGCTGTCATGAGAAATATGAAGAATGGGACGGTCCAAACATGGCTCAGTTTAGCTTGCTTCGAGGGATGTTAGGACCGTCCCAAATATGAAGACTGCTTCCTAACAGGTCCGCCGCATAAACCTACTTGTTTGCACCAGCTGTCCGTAATTATCAGTCGCCTCCTCCAGCCTTATATCAATGGACAAATGCGACTGATGCTTTTCTGTTCGCACCACCTTGTCCTGGCTGTCATGAGAAATATGAAGAATGGGACGGTCCAAACATGGCTCAGTTTAGCTTGCTTCGAGGGATGTTAGGACCGTCCCAAATATGAAGACTGCTTCATAACAAGTCCGCCGCATAAACCTACATGTTTGCACTGGCTGTCCGTAATTATCAGTCGCCTCCTCCAGCCTTATATCAATGGACAAATGGCTACTCTTGGCATGGTTACCTTCCATTGGGCGTCCCGCTGGTGGGCCGTGACATATCACATGCCCCTTTGCAGTGCAGCTTAGTGGGGGTTTCCTAGCCTAATTTGCACAGATATTTTTTGTAAGTTTTTAGGTCAGGAATTTGTCGTTCCTTTACCGTTTGGGCATTCCACACCTTGGCAGCCATTTCCAGCATGCTTCTGGTCTGCTTCAGTAGTGGCGCATTATTTGCTCTAGTAGCCCTTTGCGGTTTTGTTAGGAGTTTATTGTTTTGACTATAGCTATATGCTAATGTTTTCAAATGAATTATTCTCCTATTTTCTAGTAATTTCACTTTGGTTCTTTTGTGTATGTCATAGGTGGGGTGCAGCTTGTCTACTCTTAGAGAGATTTTTAGGGCTCTGTTCTGCAGCATTTGCAGTTTTTTTAGTAGTTGTTTTCTCGCACCCATGTAGTTTACATCTCCATGGTCAAAATAGGGGAGCACCATGCCCTTGAAGATTTATATTGACATTTCTTGTGTCATGTAGTCTCTTAGCTTTGAAAATAGCCACAGTTTGTGGTTTACTTTCTGGATAATTTTATTTATACATGGGTTGTAGTTTAGTTGGCTGTCCAATTCAAGGCCTAGGTATTTGTAATGGTCTACATTTTCTAATGTTTGGTTTCCTAACTTACAGTGTAATTTTCTGAGATAAATACATTAGGCTGATTGTTATAATGTACCTTAATTTAGCCTAAAGTAACTTTTATTTTAAGTGGCTAACTTTGGAAATATTTTAAATGCAACCTTGCAAAATTAATTTTGGCAAGCTTGCCAAAACTCTGACACCATAGCATTCTGCAGTAACATGATCTATTCAATTGCCTCACTATTCCCTTCTGTGTGGTGACAAATGCTTAATAAGAGCATCAGTATCTAAGCTTGATATGTAGAATCAAATTTAGATCATTGTTTTGGTTTTGAAAATTTGATGATTTCATCGGATTACGCAGCTTTAAAAGAGTAAAATTGAGGGTTCGCTCAAATGTAAAGCTGTGGGTATGTAACATTCAACTTATAAAGGCCAGTCGCCTATCAATCGTAAGCCAAATAAAGACAGTTAGTCATCAGTGTGCATTGATATATACGCCTGAATTGAGGTGTAAAATATTCCGATAACGATGCATTGGTGGGGGAATGCAAATGTTCTATTTATGAAAAAGGTATATAGGGCCAGGTGCATAGATGTGCCCAATGGATTTTTAACCTCCCACACCACATTGACATGGTATAAGAGCAACTGGCCTTTGATGACGCTGTAAATTATACACAGCGGTGGAAATCCAAATCGACAGAGGTGATGTCATAAGTAGCAAGATATGGCGTAGGTCTTTTGCTGTCCTTTACATGCTGAAACATGGGGGGTGAATGAAGGGTGGAGAGAGCGCGTACCTTTTTCATGTAGCCATTAGATGTGCCGATGAAGGCGATGGTGTACTGGTGTGTGGACATGACAGCAATAGAGGTGACTGAAGTGTGGTTCCAGCGTTGGACGGCTGACGCCCGCACTGGCTTGGTGCCCGCGATCGGGTTGTTGAAGTCGTGGACACCGCAGTAGTCATCGCTAATGCTGAAGGTCTGCGTGCGAGACAAGACGAGAGAGGAGGTTAGCGGAACAGCCAGCCTCAGTTGCAGATTTATAGAGCAAGCCAGCCCTAGAGCAAGCCAGCCAACCAGCCAGCCATAGAGCAAGCCAGCCAGCTATAGAGGAAGCCAACCAGCCAGCCATAGAGCAAGCCAGCCAGCCATAGAGCAAGCCAGCCAGCCATAGAGTAAGCCAGCCAACCAGCCAGCTATAGAGCAAACCAGCCAGCCATAGAGCAAGCGAGCCAACCAGCCAACCAGTGGTGGCAAGCAGCTACTGGTGGAGAGTACATCTTCAATCGAAAATTAAGGTATCGGTTTCAATGTGGGCCAGCAGTTAACTTCATTTTCGTTTTCATTTTAATGGACAAGATGTTTGTTGTATTGTGAGTTGTGTGAGTGCGTGATTGAGTAATAGAGTCAGTGAGTAGTTTCTTGGTTGATTGATTGTTGAGCGAGTGAGTGAGTGAGCGAGCGAGCGAGTGAGTGGGTAGCTGGGTGAGTGAGTGGGTGGCTGGGTGAGTGAGTGAGTGGGTGGCTGGGTGAGTGACTGAGTGGGTGAGAGTGAGTGAGTGAGTGACTGAGTGGGTGAGAGTGAGTGAGTGAGTGAGTGAGTGAGTGAGTGAGTGAGTGAGTTAGTGAGTGAGTCCGTGTATTGGATTGCTAACAAGATTCCAGCTTTATAAGACCCCCCCCCCATCCCTTAACTCAATATTATTAACTGGCATTACAAATTACCTCGTTACCAGCAAAGTGTATATAATAATATAGATCATATATCATATATAATATATATATCTACAATCTCTACAATATCTACAATATCTATAATATCTACAATATCTATAATGTCTATTAGATAATTAGTAAAAACCTCTCTAAGTCGACCGACCATGGGACCGACTTTAAATGGTCCATTTAGAGAGGTGGTCGGTTTAGGGAGGTCTTTCCCCCATTACAATGGTATTGTATGGGTGATCGCTTGGACCCAAATAAAGCGATTTTTTTGTTTGTTTGTTATTGTTGATGGGATGTTTATGCTGTCCATCGCATATAAGCTCGGATGATCAAGCTTGTTTTCAATGCTGGGCAGTTATCAGTCTTTGTTTCTTAAGATTATGGTTTGTGGTTAGTGATCTATGTTAGTTTTTTTTTTATTTCTTGGCAAGAGTCTTCCTATTTTTATTTTTTCCTACACTTAATTCTAGACTAGCCTACTCTATTTACATATTATAGGCTTGTACGTAATATGTAGTTGGTTTATGTTTGGATTTGATGTTATCCGGCTGTTTTCTGGCAGGGGGTTACCTCTCATGGGCTGTCCAGCTGGTGGGCTGTGACATATCACATAACCCTTGTGGAACAGCTTAGAGGGGGTTTCCTGGTTTTATTTTGCACATATGTTTTCTGTATGTTTTTAGGTCAGGAATTTGTCATTCCTTTACCGTTTGTGCGATTGATATAGGGGAGTGGTCAATCAGTGGAGGTGGTCGGGTAGAGAGGTTTTATTAGATATATGCCAAAATATTATATAATATACTAATATATATATACCAATTCATAAATATATCATATATATCATATAATATATATATATATATTATAATATATATATATTATATATATATATATATATATAAAAAGTGTTTTTTTCCTAATTCCCAGTGGGTTGGGTGATACTCCTGCCAGTACACTGTGTGTGATATACATTTTAATGTGACTAATGGGAGAGAGGGAGGACAGAGGGAGGAGAGATGGGGAGAAGTGTGTGTGTCTCCAATTTCAGAAGCTTACAATGAATTTCAAGGCGCGTGTCAGGCATATAATATACGACTATGAATATGAATTGGATGAAAGCAAAGTCACAGCGTCATAATTTCAAAAACCCTTAGGGATCAGGATGGATTGATGAGTGGATAGGTGGGTGGGTGGGGGGAAAAGTTATGCGATGTGAAATATTGAGGGTGAGAAGGTGGTGTGTGTGTGTGCGTGTGTGTGTGTGCGTGTGCGTGTATGTGTGTGTGTGTGTGTGTAGTGCTGCTTATGTAGTGTCCCTGGGTCACCCTTAGCACATTCACTGCGCCTGATATGATACAGTATGCATAAGGGAACAGGCATAAAGAATGCCATGCTTATTTAGGACATTTTCAAAACCCACCCGCACATACATACGTCAATTATCATTGTTAGTATCGTCTTCCCCATACAACTACACAGTAAAAAACCTCTATATCGGACCACCTCCACAGATCGACCACTCCCCTATATCGATCGCTTTATTTGGGTCCCAAATGATCGCTCATCCAATATCATTGTAAAAAAAAAATTTTAACTCCCTAAACCGACCATTGTTATTTAGCAGTAATATGTTGTATTACAAGGTAGATGTCCCACTGTCTGGTGGCAGTATTGACTACCATCAGACCACCATCATGGTGGTCTGATGGTAGTCAACACTGCCACCATCAACACTGCCACCATCAACACTGCCACCATCAACACTGGTGGCAGTGGCAGTGTTGAAACCAAGACCGGATAATGCCGATGGTAGTCAAACCAAACAAGTATTTGGTTTGACTACCACTCACAGTCACAGGTGGCGGTGAGTGGTAGTAACTTTTATTTTAAATGGCTTATGTTTTGAGATATTTGAAGTCGTAACACATCAAAATAGTTTTGCCAAGCATGCCAAAACTCTGACGCCATAGGCTTTAGCAGTAATATGTTGTATTACATTGCTTCAATATTCCCTTCTATGTGGCAACAAATGCTTAATAAGTGCATCACTATGTAAGTTAGATGTGTACAGTCAAATCTAGATAATTATTTTGGTTTAGAACATTTGATGGGTCATCGGACTGTGCAGCTTTAAGTCACACCATAAAAAGTACACTTTAATGGACACATAATGATCACCAAAACTCCCTTCTCTGAGTTAGCTGCTTTGTCCTATGGACCCACGACATTTTCGAAACCAAAACACTGAAGTAGGTACCAACGGGTAAGACCGGATAATGCCGATGGAAATCACGCTCCGCCGCCCCACCACTAACCCCTCCCCCTCCCCCCCAACCCCCAACCCCCACCCTCCTAGGCGCAGGTACACTAACTACCCACGCATCAATTACAAAGCCCTCCCCCCACCCCCACCCCCACACACACACACCGCGCGGAAACGTCACAGACACGTCACATTTTGCGCCAGCCGTCATGCTATGCAGCGTCACAACCGGCCGACGCCGGAACTAGCGGCAGGCGGGCGAGCAGACGTGGGCGTCCATTGGTTGTTGGTTGTAGGAGTTTTACGTCCTTCCAACATCTAAGGTCATATCAGGACGGGTACCGATTTGACACTGTGAAATCCTGGTGACTTTATAAATTATAGTGATGTCCCACTGGGAAATCAGGCTGTTGGCACCATGAACCAATATCCTACTCAGTCACATTATCCCAACACTAAGCTAACCAGTCGTTGCCCTATCCTATTAGTGCTGAGCACAAAGCTAGGAAGCAACAAGTATACATTTTATAAGTCATTAGTTTGACGCGACCGGGAACCGAACTCCCAATCTCCCGCACACGAGGCCCGCACTCTACCGATTCGGCCACCGCGCCCGCGCCCGCGGCGGTCGGTCGGTCGGTCGGTCGGTCGGTCGGTCGGTCGGTCGGTCGGGCGGCCGGGCGTCCCGGCGTCCCGGCGTCCCGGCGCCTAGTAATATGGGGGTAAGTACACCAGCCGGCCGCATAATCTAGCCCACTGGCAATGTTTACCGATGGCCATAAGTGGCGATAAACAAGGTGTTTGCCATACTCGGGCCCCATTGGATGCGTCCTCATTTGGTGGCCGTCCGTTTCACGGGCCGCACTCGTTATTCCATCATTACGTCAACTCGGCCAGCACACCCCGGTAGTGGTGGTGGTGGTGGTTAGTGGTGGTGGTGGTTAGTGGTGGTGATGGCAGTGGTGGCCGTGGTGGTGGCAGTGGTAGTACTAGTAGTGGATGGTGGTGGTAGTGGTAGTGGTCACCACTACCACCACTACCACCACAAACAGTGGTGGTAGTGGTGGTAGTGGTGGTAGTGGTGGTAGTGGTGGTGGTGGTGGGTTTGTTGTTGTTTTACGTCCTAGCTACATCTAAGGTAATCTAATGTCATATCAGGACGGGTACCGACTTGTGATAGTGTGCACTCATGGCGACTTTATAGTGCTGCCCACTGGAAGACCAGGCCACCAGCACCATGACCTGATATCCCACTCAAGTCACATTATCCTGACACTGAGCCAACCAGTCCTTGCCCTATCCTAATAATGCCGAGCGGCAGGCTAGGAAGTGACAAGTATCAATGTTTAAGTATTTGGTTTGACTCGACCAGGGTTCGAACCCACGACCCCACGATCTACCAACACGGGAGACGGACGCTCTAACTCATTCGGCCATCCCGTCTGGTGGTGGCAGTGTTGATGGTGGCAGTGTTGATGGTGGTGGTGTTGATCGTGGTGGTGTTGATCGTGGTGGTGTTGATGGTGGTGGTGTTGATGGTGGTCGTGATGTCGGTGGTGGCGGTGGCGGTGGTGGTTGGCGGTGGTGGTTGGTGGTTGGTGGTTGGTGGTTGGTGGTTGGTGGTTGGTGGTTGGTGGTGGGTGGTGGTGGCTGGTGGCTGGATGTGGGTGGTGGCTGGATGTGGGTGTGGGTGTGGGTGTGGGTGGTGGTGGTGGCGGCGGTGGCGATGGTGGTGGGTGGGGGTTGGTGGGTGTGTGTTGGTGGGTTTTGGTGGTGGTGGTGGTGGTGGTGGGTGTTGGTGGTGGTGGGTGTTGGTGGTGGTGGTGGGTGTTGGTTGTGGTGGTTGTGGTGGTTTGATTGATTGATTGATTGGTGGTTGCTTTACACCATGTCGGCAGCATAGGCCATATTCACGGCGAGAAATGTTTGTTTTTTGTTCAAACCATCGCTTTTACATGTAAAAGCAGACAATCAATTATGTGCCAATAGACACTCATTAAATTAGAAAGCTCACAATCATATATTTGTGGTCAAGGGAAACAAATTCCCATAGAAAAAGAAAAGTTTTATTAATAATTGATAGAATCTATTTAGTAAACTATATGAGGTGGTACAGTCCAGCTGCCCTCAAAAAGGCTAAAATGTTTTCCTGTTTTACCTTAGTAAAAAGGTCATGCATACTGTCTGCAGTGTAGAACTGTTGGCGCAGGGCCAACAAATCAACGCAACTTAGTCAAATGTGTTTGAGTGTCAGCGGGGACTGACACCCAATACATTCAGGGGGAGGTTCCCCCTTGAGCAAAAAAGCATGTGTAAGCCATGAGTGGCCAATACAGCAGCGGCTAAGGACCACTTGGTCCCACCGAACCCCCGCATGAGTCTGTGGTGGCCTTCCCACAGATGGTTCAATTTCTTTAAGTTTATCAATGTTTTCATCCCACTCATGTTGCCATTTGGATTTTATGGGGATGGCTATTAGTGGTTTCAGATCAGAGTGAGGGATCAGACACAGTTCAAGATCACAGTTCAGGGCCTTATTTGCAGCCCGATCAGCTCGTTCGTTTCCTTGTATGCCGGCATGGCCAGGCACCCAGCACAGGTGGATGTCATACCCATCCGTTGTCAGTTGGTTCATTTTATAAATGACCGTTGCTAGAATAGGGTGATTCGTTTTAAGTCCGGCAACAGCCAGGAGGCAAGAGAACGAATCACTGTATATAACATAGTTAGTGTGGTTGCACTGGTTGTAGTGGTGGTGGTGGTGGTGGTGAAGGTGGCAATGGTGGTGTTGACGTGGTGGCAGTTGTGGTGTTGACAGTGGTGGTGGTGATGGTGGTGGGTGATGATGGTGGTGGGTGGTGATGGTGGTGATGGCGGTGATGGCTGGTGATGGTGATAGTGGTGGGTGGTGATGGGCAGTGATGGGAAATGATGGGTGGTGATGGTGGTGATGATAATAGTGGTGATGGCAGTAATAGTGGTGGTGGTGGTGGGTGGTGATGGTCGGTGATGGTGATGGGCTGTGATGGTGATGGCAGGGATGGCCGTGTTGTGGGTAGTGGTAGTGGTAGTACTAGTAGTGGATGGTGGTGGTGGTGGTGATGGGCTGTGATGGTGATGGGCTGTGATGGTGATGGCAGTGGTGGCCGTGGTGGTGGCAGTGGTAGTACTAGTAGTGGATGGTGGTGGTAGTGGTAGTGGTAGTACTAGTAGTGGATGGTGGTGGTGGTGGTGATGGTGATAGCAGTGATGGCCATGGTGGTGGTAGTGGTAGTGGTAGTGGTAGTACTAGTAGTGGATGGTGGTGGTAGTGGTAGTGGTAGCGGTAGTAGTGGATGGTGGCGGTGGTGGTGGTGATGGTGATGGTGATGGCGGTGGTGGTGGTGATGATGATGCCTGGTGGTGGTGGTTATGGTGATGGCAGTGGTGGCCGTGGTGGTGGTAGTAGTACTACTAGTACTGTAGGTATCCCAAGTGATTTTCAAAAATAGTTTGGAGTTTGATTTAATGGATTTCACCTGTTAGTATATTTAATTTGAAATAAAATGACACTTCATTCGTGAAAATCGCTCTAATATTAAAGAAGATATGGACTTTTTTAGGTTGTTACTTAATTGGGTCACCCAAAACTAAAAAGATAGCATTTTTGATGGCCCCAAGAATTAAAAGTAACCACCCTATCAGACTTTCTGTATTTTTTCCTTCAAATCCATGGCCTATACAATGAGAATACAAAGATCCAGGGGTCTGATGTGGTTACATTTCAAGATATACATCTTCAAAAATGCGTGAAATCACAATTTCCTCAATTTCACCAATTTCCTAATTTTGCTTTGGACCACTTTTGGGTGCTTGGTTGTGGAAAAAATTGGCACCCATATTAAATTATTCTGATTTATCCCTAACCTACTGATGAGTCTTGTCATTGCTATTTTTTTTCAGGACTACATATGCTTGGGAAAAGCTTAAAAAAATAGGTTTAAAATGGTCCAGAGCTCAATTTGACAAGTGATAAAATCCGGTAAAAGGAAATGCCCAACTTTGAACAGGCTTATTTGGTACAGAAAAGCACCCGTACAAGATAATTGCATGAAATTTTCACACTGTACTACCTTCAACATGCTCTTTCTGTTTACGTTACATACAATACAATTTGATAGATATGAATGTTTTTTTTTTTTAAGTTTTCAAACCCTGTGTGTGTGTGGGCAGTGTGTTTATGGCACATTGCATAACAACTGGCACATTGCATAACAACTTTAGCATTCAATTCTTAAGTAGAGCCAACATTTATTTTGTCTCAAATTTACACCTTCACACCGTGCATTGCTAAGAATCATGAGTAACTTCTTTATTTTAAGAAAAAAAGGATCTTTATTTTCATGTAAAACCCGAAGTTATCCATTATTCGGTTCCGAAATGGTGGTTAATTGAACATTTTAAATTAAAATTTAAAATAGATGGATAAAGAATTTATTCAAGGACAAAATATGACTATATGGCCTGTAGTATTGGCAACAAAATGATATCATTGGCATGATGATGCTAGCTCTGGTGAATGGGCATCAGAGGTTTGAAGAAGCAGTGTAAAATTTCATGCATAAGTTAGTTGAAACAAAAGGTGATTTTCTACATAAATGGACTTGACAAAGCATTGATTTTCTGTAGCTGATCAAAGGCATATGCTAATGTAGATGGTACTATTAGAAAGAAGAAATATGAAGCTTTATTTTGCTTTAGGTTTTATTTCAATTGGTGAAAAACTTAGAACACACCAACAGATTGAAAATGATGAATTTTAAGCCTCCACACACAGATTATTGGTGGATTGGCAAGGCACTTGGGATACCTACTACTAGTAGTGGATGGTGGCGGTGGTGATGGTGATGGGCTGTGATGGTGATGGCGGTGGTGGTGGTAGTGGTGGTGGTGGTGGTAGTACTACTAGTAGTGGGTGGTGGCGGGGACTTGGGGCGAGGAGGGGCTATTGTGCGCGCGTCTGTGCGGCAGTGTCTGTGTGTGTGTATTGCGTGTGGCTGAAAGTCGCCATCAGCGCTGATGACACCAATCCTCGCTTCTCAGTTGGTGAAGGAGGCCCGTGATAGCGGATAATGGGATGATGTTAATAGACGCATTCTGCGCATGTCCGAAGGCCATCATGGCGGATAAAATTCCATGCACGTTCCCAACCAAAAATCACCCCGTGCAGGATGAATTAAGCATTTTTATCGAAGAGGGAGCGAGGATGGCGGGATAAGTAGAGGTGGGTGGGTGGGGGTAGTTGGTGGAGGGGAGGGGGGGTTCAGACAAGACAAGGCCGGTTTCGACTGTCGCATTCCCACATTAGGTATCGTGAGTGTGACAGGACATGGGGAGAAGAATCTAAATTTTGCTCCTCCAACATCAAACGTGGAAAGAATTATATGCTTCAAGAAAATAAAACATTACTGGCTAGATTCAGTACACTTTGATGGGGTGAATCGGATGAGCATAATAGTTAGCTAGGTTATATTTATAGGGACACCTAAGAGGAGGTCTTTCTGTATGCTTGGTTGGTTGGTTGTTTTACGTCCTGGAAACAGATAAGGTCATATCAGAATCGGCACCGACTTATGACAGTCTGCACTCATGGCGACTTTATAGTGCTACCCCAGGGGGAAATCAGGATGCCAGCACCATGAACTGATATCCCACTCAGTCACATTATCCTGACACTGAGCAAACCAGTCCTTGCCATATCCTATTAATGCCAAGCGCCTGGCTAGGAGGCAACAAGTATCAATTTTATAAGTCATTTGTTTGACTCGACCGGGAAGCAAACTCCCGATCTCCCACTCGCGAGGCCCGTGCTCTACCTATTCGGCCACTGCACCCAGTTCCAGGTATACTTGTGAATCGTGGACTCTCACAGCAGAGCTCCAAATAAAAGAAGAATACAAACCATGGAAATGATATGCTACTGCAAGACACTACACATTTCGTACAAAGACCGTCTTACCAATGAGGAAGTCCATGCCAAGATCCAGCAGGCAATTGGACCACACAAAGATCTCTTGACGATCATAAAGAGTCACAAACTACAGTGGTATGGCTATATTTGGCATTCATCAGGTCTGGCCAAAACCATCTTGCAAGGGGCAGTGAAAGGGTGTGTGTGTGTGTGTCGGGGGGGGGGGGGGGGGGAAACAAAGCAGACAAAGAAAGAGGTGGCAAGATAACACCAGATAATGGACAGGCCTGAAGTTTGGCAGACCCGAGAGGACAGTGGAGAACAGAGAAAGATGGAGAGAACTAGTCATTTGTAATGCCCCAGAGATCCTCTTGATTAAGGGATTGATGGTGAGGATGATTATGATGATGATGATGATGATAATGATGATGATATACACTAAATAATGCTTACTAATTGCTTGTAACACATAGGGAGTATTTCTTGCTAATTGCATATATATCACATATGGAATATTGCTTACCAATTGCCTATATAACATGTTACATTCTAGATAAAAGATTCACCCGGTACTTTTACATAAGGTTGGTTTGCACCCCTACTGCAGCAGTACGGGGTGAATATTGTATCTAGTTACATTCCTGACTAGATTAACACCCTACCAGTTACACATGGGCCTTTTTCCGTGGGTTATTTGTAAATATGTTTATTCTGCTGAATAATTAGAATGTTAGAGCATAGAAATCGATAATTTCCCAGATACCAGAATCAAGCTTCCGAACATCCATCCCTTCATCAATTTTCATCAATTGCCAACAATAAAACCCTCATCATCCGACTGATTTTTCACAGAATCTCAGGGCACCCAATTCCGCAAATCATGGCACATATGACTCAGAATGGCCCCGATAAAAACCCATCTCCCCTCTGGCAATGTTTGAATGCGGCTTCCGCTCACACCCCTCACACCCTCCCACCCACAAACCAGCTCCCACATTTTTTCCTCTCCTCCTCCTCCACACACACACACACACACACAGACACACACATAAACACACACACCGTTAATATTCTTAGTAAAACCGGTGTAATTAATTCTGAATGCAATTGGCGGGTGGTTTTCCTATGACGCGCCTATCTCCGTCAGGGGCTAAATTAGCGCAGGTAATTTCACATTATTACCTAATCACATGCGCCCAGCTAACACGGCGGTTTTAACCACCCCCACCACCCCCACCCCCACCGCCTCTACTCCACACCCCACACACACACCCTGCTTCCAAACTGCAATAGGGCCAAGGCAATTAAGTAGAGGAGCGCTTCAGTAGTGGCGCCATTACGTTACAGACCCGTGTGTCAACCTGACATATTGGAATTTAACAACCAGCCGCAATACCAGCAGATGAGGCACGAACCCGCCACATGAAGGCAGGCTGCATCTGTGGTGAGGGGGGGTGGGTCCATGAAATTGAAAGAAACTCCCCCCCCCCTCCCCCTCCGCCTCCGCGTGCAGAATTTTATTAGTTTTATATTAAAAAAATATTTTATGATTTTTGTGGGTAGTCAAATGTAGCGTGCACCATGTCCGTTGGGGGTGCTTTGTCCGAATCCTCTTGTGGGTAGGTGGCAACACTATGGGAGGCGTAAGGTGGCGTGTGCTATGGGAGGGAGAGTGCGGGGGGAGGGGGTTGGGGTGTAGGGGGGGCAGGAGGAAGGGAGGAGGGTAGAGGGAGGAGGGGAAGGATGCAAAATGGCGAGATGTGGGGAGAGGGAGAAGGAGAGGGAGAGGGGAGAATGAGGAGAGGTGAAAGATACTGTGAATGGGACCTTATGAAAGGGAGAGGAAGGGAGAGGGATGAGAGAGGGGGTGAGAGGGATGATGAGAGAGAGGAGAGATTGGATAGGTGATAGAGGGGTTCTTAGATAGAGATATGAGAGGAGGGGTGAGATGTGAGAGAGGGGAGGAGAGAGGGAGGAGGAGATGAGGAGGGGAGGGAGGAGCGAGGGTGGAGAGAGGGGGAGGATAGGGGGGAGAGAGAGGGAGAGAGAAGGAGGAGAGAGGGGGGATGGAGAGGGGAGATGGGGTAGGGGGCGAGTGGGGGAGGGGGGAGAGAGGGGGAGAGAGGGAGGATCGGGGGAGAGGAGGGAGGGAGGGGAGGGAGGAGGAGAGGGAGGAGAGAGGGGAGAGAGGGGGAGTTAGAGAGGGAGGGAGGAGAGGAGTAGAGAGGGGAGGGAGAGAGGGGAGAGGGAGGGGAAGGGAGGGGCGAGGAAGGAGAGAGGGAGGGGCGAGGGAGGGCGAGGAAGGAGAGAGAGAAGTAGAGAGGGAGGGGCGAGGGCGGAGAGAGGGAGGATAGAGGGAGGATAGAGGGAGGATAGAGGGAGGATAGAGGGAGGATAGAGGGAGGATAGATGGAGGAGAGAGGGAGGAGAGAGGGGGGAGAGAGGGAGGAGAGAGGGAGGATAGAGGGAGGATAGAGGGAGGAGAGAGGGAGGAGAGAGGGAGGATAGACGGAGGATAGACGGAGGATAGAGGGAGGAGAGAGGGAGGGGAGAGAGGGGGGAGAGAGGAGAGAGAGGGAGGGGAGAGAGGGGAGGAGCGAGAAGAGCGGAGGTGATCTGCCTTACTTTAGTATGAAGACGGGATGGGGAGACGGGCTGGGGAAGGGGGAAGGGGGAAGGGGGAAGGGGGAAGGGGAAAGGGAAGGGGGGAAGGGGAGGGAGGGAAATGGGGAGGGGAAGAGGGGGAGGGGAGGGAGAGAGGGGGGGAGGGAGAGAGGGAGGGGGAGACAGAGGAGGGAGGTGAGGAATAACGAGGACTCCTACACACTGGAGGCCGGGGGATGTGTCTGCCTACTTGTATCTGCCTGCCTGTCTGCATGCCTGCCTGCATGCCTGCCTGCCTGCCTGCCTGCCTGCCTGCCTGCCTGCCTGCCTGCCTGCCTGCCTGCCTGGCTGTCTAGTTGTGTGTATGTATGTCAGTCTATCTATCTATCTAGGCGTTCTCTGTGGCGGAGTGGTTAGAGTGTCTGACTTTTTTCTAGGTCAGACTCCTAATCTGAGGGTCGGTGGTTCGATTCCCCGTGCCCCCAGCTCTGCCAATTTGGATTTCCACGCTGTGTATAACTTACAGCGTCATCAAAGGCCGGTTGCTCTCATACCATGTCTATGTGGTGTGGGAGGTTAAAAATCCCTTGGGTCGGTAAAAGTGTAGGCTCGGGCTTTCTATCGACCAACTGTCTAATGGTGAAAACAAGCCTATTCAGGCTTATCCATGATAGGCAGTATAAATCTTCAACAACAACGAATGCTTGAAGCCAAACATCGCTGGCCCTACTATTAGTTCGCCACTATGTCGACAGAGGCGCCACCACACGGTTCCTCCCGGCATTAGCCTCAATTGCTACTCACTCATAGGCATACCTACCGCCGCCCTCCGCCTCCTCGTGTAGGATATGTGTGTTTCCGTACTTCCACACATCGTTAGGTGTTACTAAAAAATAATAAATAGCTGACAGAAGTGGAATGGAGAGGGAAGGGTGTGTGTGTGTGTGTGTGTGTGAGGAGGAGAGAGGGAGGTGTGTGTGTGTGTGTGTGTGTGTGTGTGTGAAGCTATTATGCTTATTGTTTCCGTCAATTTAAAGTTGCATAGTCCGATGGTTTTGAGTTTCTGCCATTTTTCTGAGATAAATATATTAAATTGAATATGATCTACCTTACTTTAGTTTGAAGTCACTTTTATTATAAATGGCTAACTCTTGAGATATTTGAAGTGGAAATATGTCAAATTAGTTTCGGCAACCATGCCAAAACTCGGCTTCTGCAGTAACAGGTTCTATTAAATTGGATCAGTATTCCCTTCTATGTGGTGACAAATGCTTAATAAGGGCATCGGTATCTAAATTAGAATCTAATCTAGATAATTGTTTTGGTTTTGAATACTTGATGCTTCATCGGACAATGCAGCTTTAATGACAGGCCAAACATAGCCTCAAACCAAAATATAGTCTCGTAAAAGCACTTTCCTGTGAAACTCGGAGGTTGTGAGGACCACAGCTGCTATAGTCAATATTGAAACAAGTGCCATAGTTTGTTCAGCACACACAGGAATGCTGTGATATCTAGTGCCGGACACTAGTGATGGGTCTTAGTGGGTGTGGGTGCTTTTTGTTGTTGTTAAGAGAATGTAAAGATACTACTACAAGATGTAATGAATGCATTTTATTCCATGTAACAATTAAAAAATATAAACACATAACTTCTAGTGCCCGCTAAGCATACCATGCATATATGCATGAGTGGCCTTGTTTAGAAGGGTAATTATTCTTCCATTCTTTTTTTGTTGTTGCTTGAGAATATAAAGCTGAGCCAGGAAATGAGCTTTTTTTCTTTACCCCTCCTGTGTCAGGGGATTCGTGTTCTGACGTCATCAAGTCCTGAAGTAGAGTACTCAAAGGTGACTCAAAGTAACCGGCGTCGAAAAAGGTACAGGTTCCTGGAGGGCATGCAGCTTTCAGGTGGGGGGGGGGGGGGGGGTTGCGGGGGGGCGTTTTGTGAGAGGGGCGGGGTTGTAGGTTGAAGGCTGGGTTGTAGGTTGAATAAACATGGGGCGATACGACTTTAATGTTTGTAGGTGAAAAAGGGGAAATTAATAGGAGGGAAGCGTGGTAAAAGGGGTAGCGGGAGTAGTATTAGTATTAAGGAGGACGGGAAGGAGTGGGAGGAGTGGGAGGAGTAAGAGCAGCACGGGGGGAACGAGTAGCAAGAAGATCAAGAGTAGCAATAAGAGCAAGAGGGGTAATCGGGGAAAGATATGTGTAGGGAGAAAGAGGAGGAAGAGGAGTAAGAGGAGAATGGAGTAAGGAGTAGAGGAATAAGGAGTAAGAGGAATAAGGAGTAATGGGAACAAGGAGTAAGAGGAATAAGGAGTAGCGGAATAAGGAGTAGAGTAATAAGGAGTAAGAGGAATAAGGAGTAAGAGGAGTAAGGAGTAAGAGGAATAAGGAGTAAGAGGAATAAAAAAGAGGAGTAAGGAGTAGCGGAATAAGGAGTAAGAGGAATAAGGAGTAATAGGAATAAGGAGTAAGAGGAATAAGGAGTAGAGTAATAAGGAGTAAGAGGAATAAGGAGTAAGAGGAATAAGGAGTAAGAGGAATAAGAAGTAAGAGGAATAAAGAGTAAGAGGAGTAAGGAGTAAGAGGAATAAAGAGTAAGAGGATTAAGGAGTAAGAGGAATAATGAGTAAGAGGAGTAAGGAGTAAGAGGAGTAAGGAGTAATAGGAGTAATAGGAATAAGAAGTAATAGGAATAAAGAGTAAGAGGAGTAAGGAGTAATAGGAGTAATAGGAATAAGGAGTAAGAGGAATAAGGACTAATAGGAATAAGGAGTAAGAGGAATAAGGAGTAAGAGGAATAAGGAGTAAGAGGAATAAGGAGTAAGAGGAATAAGGAGTAAGAGGAATAAGAAGTAAGAGGAATAAAGAGTAAGAGGAGTAAGGAGTAATAGGAGTAAGAGGAATAAGGAGTAAGGGGAATAAGGAGTAAGAGGAATAAGGAATAAAGAGTAGAGGAATAAGGAGTAAGAGTAAGGAGTAAGAGGAGTAAGGAGTAAGGAGTAGAGTAATAAGGAGTAAGAGGAATAAGGAGTAAGAGGAGTAAGGCGTAGAGGAACAAGGAGTAAGAGGTGTAAGAGCAAGGATAATAGGTGAAACAGGAGCAACCGGAGTAAGATGAGTAACAAGAGTAACAGGACTAACATGAGTAACAAGAAGAACAAGAGTAAGAGGAGTGACAAGAGTAACAAGAGTAACAAGAGTAACAGGAGTAACAAGAGTAAGAGTAGTAACAGTAGTAAGAGGAGTAATAAGAGTAAGAGGAGTAACAAGAGTAAGAGTAACAAGGGTAACAGGAGTAACAAGGGTAACAGGAATAACAGGAGTAAGGGGAGTAACAAGAGCAAGGAGTAACAATAGCAATGAGTAACAAGATTAAGAGGAGTATCAAGAGTAAGGAATAACAAGAGGAAGAGGAATAACAAGAATAAGAGGAGTAACAAGAGTAAGAGGAGTAACAAGAGTAAGATGAGTAACGAGAGTAAGAGGTGTAACAAGAATAAGAGGAGTAACAAGAGTAACATGAATAACAAGAGTAACAGGAGTAAAGGGAGTAAGGAGTAACAATAGCAATGAGTAACAAGGTCAAGAGGAGCAACAAGAGTGGCAAGGTAGGAACAGAGTAGTAATGAGTGAGGGCAGTAAGGAGTAAGATGCAGGCTGTAGGATTTCATGGTAATGATCATTATCGGTAACGATCGTTTTTGGTAATGTGTCATTACCGTGCTGGGGAAACTACGGGACCAAAATTGTGTTTCCCATGATATTAATCAAATGCAAGCCATTTAAAAAAGAAAATTAAATTAAATGCTACAGATGGTCGTGTTCATTACATTATAGATGATTAAAGGTATATGTACAATTTCTGCACATGTGTGTTCAAAATATACTCCTACTAAATTTAATTAACTGTTTCAAGAATGGGTACCCATCACCAATTTTATGGAAAAGAAAAACAGTTACCCATGGATTCCCATGAGTACCAGGCACGGAACCCAAAAAGTGTTTCCCATGAAATCTAAAATCCTACAGCCTGAGATGGGTAAGAGTAAGAGGAGAGAGGGGTAAGGAGTAAGATCAGTAAGAGGAACAATAGGATCAATATGAGTCAAGAGTATAAAGCTAAGAAAAAGATGAGGAGTAAGATCGAGGGTGAAAAGGCACAGGAGAAGGAATGGGAGAGGAAGACGAGAAGGAGGCAGAAGAGCCGAAGAAAACGGAAAAGGAGAAGCACGAATATGAGGAGGCGGAATAGGAGCCCAGAGGAGAAGACTGATTGATTGATTGATTCACTGATTGATTGGTGGTTGTTTTATGTCGTCTCTACAGCAAAGGTCATATTCACAAGGAGAAGTGCTTAACCTTTATTCTGTAGTATTATTATTCAAATTCAGAATGTCAAATCTTGCAATCAATTATGGTGCAAGGTAAAAGCTTACAATCATGAAAATTGATAGAAGAGGAGATAGTGGTTGAGATGGAGATGGAGGTGGAGGGGAAGGAGGAAAAGGAGGAGGTGGAGGAGGTGGATGAGCAGGAAGAGCATGAGCATGAGAAAGAGGAGCATGAGCAAGAGGAGCATGGGCAAGAGGAGCATGGGCAAGAGGAGCATGATCAAGAAGAGCATGAGCAAGACGGGAATGAGCAAGAGGAGCAGAAGTAAGGAGCGGGAGCAAGAGGAACAGAAGCAAGGGGAGTAGAAGCAGGAATATCAGGAGGAGCAGGAGCAGAAGCAAGAGGAGCAAAAGCAAGAGGAGCAGAAGCAATAGGAGCAATAGCAATAGGAGCAGAAGAAAGAGGAGCAGAAGCAAGAGGAGCAGGAGGAGTAATTATATAATAGGAGGAGAAGCGGGAGTAGGAGCAGGAGTAGGAGCTAGAGAAGTAGCAGGTGGAGGAGCAAGAGCTAGAGAAGTAGCAGAATGAGCAGGAGCAGTAGCAGGAACAGGAGCAGCAGGAGAAGCAGCAGCAGAAGAAGTAGGAGAAGTAGCAGTAGCGTGAGGATGACGATGCCAAAAGGGCCCATCAAAGAGGGGAGCTTGTCAGGTAATACCGGAAGGTCATAATTGGACGGCAAAGTGGCGGTGGCACCGGCAGCAGGGCGACGGGGCGGCAGGCGTGTTGACGGACGCGGGCGTCTTACTCGCCCTTACACACCCAATGGCGCGGAATCATTGTTAATGGCGATAGCTGTAGGCAGCCCTGCTGTTTACCCCCGGCCTCTGTGTCGGGTCGATTGTCTTGTTTGCCGGGGTTACCTGGGAGGACTCGCCGGTCGGTGCGGGTAGCACCCTAATCACGCCCTGACCCCCGACATCTGTCGACACAGCCCCC
>CM059186.1:182860260-182905308 GCA_030323885.1 Branchipolynoe longqiensis
GATCACGGCAACCAATGTCATGGGGGTGATGAAAATGGGAAATACTGCGCCTAGAGCGGGACTCGAACCCACATCTCTTTGCATTCCGGGCCAGTGTGCTAACCATTACACCACCTAGGCTCCCTGATATCAATACACTCCCCACGCCTACCTGTCCATGTGGTTACTTGCCTGAGAGGTCAGTGCAGACCACTCCACTACTATGCACCGGATATGTTATACTGAATTGCAGTGTCCATTTTTGCAATTTCAACAGAACACATCCGGTGCATAGTAGTGTGATCCCAACATTAGGCGCCTTTTCAGGGTGAATGGGCGCCGCATGGCCGCACCCCCCCCCCCCCCCACACACACACACATACACACACCGTGGAGAGGCCCCGCTACGCCGCCACCCTTCCATTTCCCACCCGCCGCCACTGGAGGTAATCACTCGCGCCCCGGGCAATCCTCCACGACCTCGCCGGCTGCGGAGGTCAACCGTGAACCACTGCCCCGGAGGTCCACCCGCCTCCCGCCGCTAACGGACCGCCATCAACCACAAGTGTGAGGGTGTGGTGGGTGTCTGTTGTGGTGCGGGGGGAGGGGGGAGGGGGGGGGGGAGGGGAGTGGAGGGGAGGGCGTGAATGTGTCTGAAATTGAATGCGTGTATGAGTGGGTGTCAGTGTGTGTGTCAGTGTGTATCAGTGAGTGTGTGAGTGTGTGTATCACTGAGTGTGCGTGTCACTGAGTGTGTGAGTGTGTGTGTTTATTTGTTGTTTTACCTCCTAGCAACATCTAAGGTCATATCAGGACAGGTACCGACTTGTGACAGTGCGCACTCAGGCCACCAGCACCATGACCTGATATCCCACTCAGTCACATTAACCTGACACTGAGCCAACCAGTTCTTGCACTATCCTAATAATGCCGACTAGGAAGCGACACGTATCAATTTTTAAGTCATTGGTTTGTCTCGACCAGGGTTCGAACCCACGACCCCACGACCTACCAACACGGGAGATGGACGCTCTAACTCATTCGGCCATCCCGTCTGGTCATGTCTGTGTGTGAATGTGTGAGTGCGGGATGTGTGTATGAGTGTGTGTGTGTCCGTGAGTGTGTGTGTCAGTGAGTGTGTGTGTGTCAGTGAGTGTGTGTGTGAGTGTGTGTGAGTGTGTGTGTGAGTGTGTGAGTGTGTGAGTGTGTGAGTGTGTGAGTGCCTGAGTGTGAAATATCCAAGTGTAGGTTTTGTGTATGCACGGTACCGCCTTGTAGGCGCGAAGGTAGCCGAGAGAGCAAGATGGGGAACTGAGGGAGTGAGAATAAGAGTGGAGGAAAGTACATGGAGGGGGGAGGGGAGAAAGGGGGAGAGGGAAGGGGCGGAGGGGGAGAGGGGGATGGAGGGGGAGAGGGATGGAGGAGGGAAGGAGGATGGAGGGGAGGGAGGGGCAGAGGGGAGGAGGGGCAGAGAGGGAGGAGGGAAGGGGGGGAGGGAAAGGGAAAAGGGAATCGGGAGGGGTAGGGGAGGTGAGAGGGAGAGGGAAGGGAGTAGAGGAGGGAGGGGAACGGAATGGAGGATGGTGAAGGGAGTGGAGGAGAGGGGAGGGAATGGAAGGGGGGAGCAGAGGGGAGGGAGGTGGAGGGAGGTGGTGGGGGAGCAGAGGGGAGGGAAGGAATGTTTGTTTGTTGTTTGACGTGCTAGCAACATCTAAGGTCATATCAGGACGGTGGAGGGAAGGCAATAGGGGATGGAGGGGCAGAGGGGATGGAGGGGCAGAGGGGATGGAGGGGCAGAGGGGTAGGGAGAGAGGTTGGTGAAATTGGAATGTAGATTACAATCTACCTTACTTTAATTTGAAGACAATTTAATTTTAAATGGCTATGTTTTCAGATATTACAAGTGCAAATATATCAAATTAGTTTAGGAAAGCACGCCAAAACTCGTGCACCACATGCTTCAGCAGCAACAGGTTATATTAAATTGCCTCAGTATATATATACCCTTCTATGTAGCACCAACTGCTTATTAAGTACATCAGTATCTAAGTTAGATATGTAGAATCAATTCTAGACCCCGTCCTGATAAGACCTTAGAAGTTGCAAGGACGCAAAACTACAACAACCAACATCAATTCAAGATAATTGTTTTGGTTTTTGAAAATGTGATGCTTCATCGGACTCTGCATCTTTAATTAATCCGACGCTGACATCGAAGTACAGTAAAACCTCTCTAAATCGACTGACCGTGGGACTGACTTTAATTTGTCCATTTAGGGAGGTGGTCTGTTTAAGGATTTTTTTTGTTAATGGGTACAATGGTAACGCATAGGCGATTACTTTGGACCCAGATAAAGCGATCGATATAGGAGAGTGGTCGATCTGTGGAGGTGGTCACTGTAGTGGGATCGTGCTGCTGGTTCTGCTTCCCAGGTCACGTTGGGCGCGGTCACACAATCTCACCCTGGAGGATGTGTACGGTGAATTGTTAACCAATCGGGCGCCCGGCGGCCAGGATGCGGGGGGATGATGGGATGGCATGCTAGGGGGCCATTAGATGGGGCGCGACGCGAGTTGTCGCCACCTGGCGGCGAGGACTCAGGACACGGCTAATGAATCCCCGTAGCCATGAGGTAATGGTCGCAGCGCTGTGTGCTCTACCTCTCAGCACTTGGGAGGGCGGGTACAACGGTGGCAGACAAAGGGTGGGTGGGACTGCTGGGGGTGGGACTGCTGGGGGTGGGACTCCTGGGGGATGGGACTCCTGAGGGATGGGACTCCTGGTGGGTGGGGGACTGCTGGGGAATGGGACTCCTGAGGGGGGGGGGGACTCCTGGGGGATGGGACTCCTAGGTGGTAGGAATCCTAGGTGGGAGGACTCCTAGGTGGTAGAGTGGTAGGACTCTTGGGTGGTGGGACTCCTGGGTGTTGGACACCTGGGTGGTAGGACTCCTGGGTGGTAGGACTCCTAGGTGGGAGGACTCCTAGGTGGGAGGACTCCTAGGTGGTAGGACTCCTAGATGGTAGAGTGGTAGGACGCTTGAGTGGTAGGACTCCTGGGTGGTGGGACTCCTGGGTGATAGCACTCCTGGGTGGTAGGACTCCTAGGGGGTGGGACTCATGGGGGGTGGGAATCATGGGTGGGACTCCTAGTGGGTGGGACTCCTAGGTGCTAGGACTCCTAGGTGGTAGGACTCCTAGTGGGTGGGAAATGGGATTAAAGTGACGCTATAGGTTGTGTAATGGGCTTGTCAATGGTAGAGGCAGCGGTGGGTAAGTAGGTAGGTAGGTAGGTGGGTGGGTGGGTAGGTGGGTGAGTGGGTACATGGGAAAGGGAAGTAAGTGGAAAGGGTGGATGCAGAGAGGATGCGGGTAAATAGGTGTGTAGCATTGAGTACATCCGAGAGGTGGGGGGCCGAGGTGAGAAGGTGAAGGTCAGAGTATGGGGGGAGTAGGAAGGGGAGCGGGGGATGGGAAATAGTGGCGCATGCCGGGAGGAAATTCCCAGGGAAGCAGAGAAGGCTGGGCGAATATATCGCGTGGCTGTGATGACGCAGACGAGCCGCCATTCCCACCATGCTCCGGCAACAAATCAATATGTGTACATTAAAAATAAAAACAAACAAACACAAACCAAAAATAAATTGGCACGGATCGTTATTTGCACGTACACTGCCCACATAGCCCTGTAGAGCAAATAGTGAATTAATGGTGCCTGTGTCGGTATTTGGCACGTACCCTGCCCACTAAGCCCTGTAGAGCAAATAGTGAATTAATGGTGCCTGTGTCGGTATTTGGCATGTACACTGCCCACTAAGCCCTGTAGAGCAAATAGTGATTTAATGGTGCCTGTGTCGGTATTTGGCATGTACACTGCCCACTAAGCCCTGTAGAGCAAATAGTGAATGAATGGTGCCTGTGTCGTTATTTGGCACATACACTGCCCACTAAGCCCTGTAGAGCAAATAGTGAATTAATGGTGCCTGTGTCGGTATTTGGCACGTACCCTGCCCACTAAGCCCTGTAGAGCAAATAGTGAATTAATGGTACCTGTGTTGGTATGTGGCCGTACACTGCCCACTAAGCCCTGTAGAGCAAATAGTGAATTGATGGCACCTTTGTCGTTATTTGGCACGTACACTGCCCACGAAGCCCTGTAGAGCAAATAGTGAATTAATGGTACCTGTGTTGGTATTTGGCACGTACCCTGCCCACATAGCCCTGTAGAGCAAATAGTGAATTAATGGTGCCTGTGTCGGTATTTGGCACGTACACTGCCCACATAGCCCTGTAGAGCAAATAGTGAATTAATGGTGCCTGTGTTGGTATTTGGCACGTACACTGCCCACTTAGCCCTGTAGAGCAAATAGTGAATTAATGGAACCTGTGTCGTTATTTGGCACGTACACTGCCCACTAAGCCCTGTAGAGCAAATAGTGAATTAATGGTGCCTGTGTCAGTATTTGGCACGTACACTGCCCACATAGCCCTGTAGAGCAAATAGTGAAGTAATGGAACCTGTGTCGGTATTTGGCACGTACACTGCCTACTAAGTCCTGTACAGCAAATAGTGAATTAATGGTGCCTGTGTTGGTATTTGGCCGTACACTGCACACGAAGCCCTGTAGAGCAAATAGTGAATTAATGGTGCCTGTGTCATTATTTGGCACGTACACTGCCCACTAAGCCCTGTAGAGCAAATAGTGAATTAATGGTACCTGTGTCGTTATTTGGCCATACACTGCCCACTAAGCCCTGTAGAGCAAATAGTGAATTAATGGTGCCTGTGTTGGTATTTGGCACGTACACTGCCCACTAAGCCCTGTAGAGCAAATAGTGAATTAATGGGACCTGTGTCAATATTTGACACATACACTGCCCACTAAGCCCTGTAGAGCAAATAGTGAATTAATGGTACCTGTGTCGGTATTTGGCACATACACGGCTCACTCAGCCCTGTAGAGCAAATAGTGAATTAATGGTACCTGTGTCGTTATTTGGCACGTACACTGCCCACTAAGCCCTCCCGAAAGTGACGATGTGCGCTTGGCGATGGGAGCTAAGGTGAGTTGGCCCCGTACGCACGACACGACTGAATGTATACCCACAGGTGGGTAGTGGAGCAGGGCTGATGGGTGAGTGTGTGTCATACAGGGGCATACCCGGCACAGGGAGCCGTACTGACTGGCATATACATACAATGTATGCCCAATGTATATGTGACGTATGAGGACGTGCGCCAACGTGTTGGTCGAAAATCACATACGTCGTCATACAGTACGTTGTACTGTGACAGGCCCTTAAGGTTTGTGTGGCTTTCAGACATACAGTTGTCCCCCTCTGTATGCAGGTATTGCAATACCTCAGGGAGTTTGACGCCCCTGCCCTACAGAGTTGTAAACCACTGCCTTGTGGTACAGGTTCTTGACAGAACCGAAGGCTAAGGGAGCAAACCCTAAACAGAAAACCATGTCACTGTGGCAGCATTAAGGGCGGTTGATATATGGAACTCCAAACATCTGCCGACCAGCCACTGCAGGGACAAATAGTTTTGCGCCTGTCCTGACATGTTCTTGCCGGTGTGAAACCTCTATCTGCTCCCTGAGAGAGTGCCGCTGGTAACTTGTAAAAGCCAGCAGCACTTCAACACTTTTGCAGGGAGCTTTCATGAAATGTACAGACATTAAGACCGACTCATAGACATCACTCTCACAGCAGAGAGCTAAATGGAGAGCGGCAGTCAAGTAATGAAAGCAGTCTATGTCGCATCGCGACCGACAGCATGATGATGATACATACATACATACATGCATACATACATACATGCATGATAAATACAAATGTATACATGACACAAATATATACATACATGACATATACATATATACATACACAACATATACATATATACAAACACACATATAGACATAATACATACATGACACATACATACACATACATACATACATTCACACCCATACACATATATATATGCATACACACACATGACATACATACAAACATGCCTTCTATATGATTTGTTTGTTTGTTGTTTTACGTCCTAGCAACATCTAAGGTCATATCAGGATGGGTACCGACTTGTGACAGTGCGAACTCGTGGCGAATTTTTAGTGCTGCCCCACTGGAAGACCAGGCCACCATTCACATTAACCTGACACTGAGACAACCAGTCCTTGTCCTATCCTAATAATGCCGAGCGCCAGGCTAGGAAGCGACAAGTATCAATTTTTAAGTCACTGTATAATATTACTGGATGCCCGGCCACGTTTGGGACACCAGAGAATACTACAGAAACTCTCCCCTTCATATCACTTGTCTATCAACTCATTAACCAATGCTAAGGAAGAATGAAGTCAAGACACAGATAAACAGTGGAGAAGTTGTGCTTTACTAACACCAACTCCTGTCCACCTACCAGTGACCTATCATCCACACCCCTTGCCTTCTAGCCACACAAGATCTCATTACTACTTTAGCCTGTATAGAAAGCAGTGCTTACAGCTTATGGGACAGGAGTCCTATAGCTGTGTTCACACTCAATTAGAATAGATGAATTTTGATAGCATCAGACAGAGTGTCTGGGGTTCCTGCTCAAGAGTAGGTGCGCCTCACTCCAGAGTCAGGAGTAGAGTGATCTCTCTCCAGGGGGTCTGAAGCAGAGTCTAGAATTAAGATCTTGGTTTGAGGCTAGTGTGGTCAGAGGGCCAATGGGATGCAGGTGACTGGGCAGTCCCCAGCCAGCCAATCAGGCACCTCCACAGTCAGGGTGGGTGGCACCCTCCCCCAGTAGGGGTAGCTGTCACTCAACCCAGCTGCAGGTGGTGCCCTGTGTGTATATGCAAATTAGGCTGGTGGACCAGCCCAGTGGTCAAGGCAGGGGGGGGGCAGGTAGTTATACAGTTACAATAGATCTCTGTTAAAATGGTCTTTTCTCCAATTGCACTCTTTATGGATGCATAGAGACATATTTCAACAATCATGTACTGCCTCTTATATAGGAACATCTCTTCATTAATCTCAGGCATAATATATGAACATATATTTCACACAGCTTATATCATGTCATAATGGGAGTGGGATATTATTACTTTTAGTTTATATAACATCGTCCCCACTCCGTCGCCCAAGACCAATAATGCTCTCTGCCAATATATAATTCTTAACCGAAAATCCGTATATTTTTACAACTGGTTTGACTCGACCATGTTTCGAACCCACGACCCCACGAACTACCAACAGGGGAGACAGACGCTCTACCTCATTCGGCCATCCCTTCTAAATGAACTTACTGAGGGCTCCCACAATGCTCGAACACTTGATGGAGCTGACCCTCTGAATACGGCCAAAGCTGGACCAGTGTAGTTTGGTTTAAAAGCAGCTCTGCTAACCGATAGCTCCTAGCACGGCAACCAGGTACAGTTGTTGCCTGGATCCTTATTTGTTAAAGCCAACAAAACTAACTAAAACATCTTTCCTTCTTCTTTCCTTCAGCTGGGGATATTTGTTGAAACTGGTTCGGGAAACGCATGTAACCACATCTTGTTCCCCATTTCCCTACACTACTCACACAGGCATATCCCTGCCATGTTCCATGGCAACGGCTTAATAAGTCTGTGACCGATGTTTAATAAGTCCAGTCTCTAATACCCCTGTCACACTACGATGTAACGAGCCAACATAAGCCTGACCTGGTCATTTTTCGTCATTACCTTGACGTACGTTGGGTTACGTTATGATGATGTCAGAATGACGTTAGACTGACTTCGAGCTACGTCACGTTACATCCTGTTACGTCGGCGTACGTCAAGGTTTTGAACCTGTTCAAAACTTTCGATGTAACTCGAATGTAAGGGTTTACGTTCGCCGTACGTTCTGTACACGTTCGGCAAACGTCAATGACGTTAAACGGATGTTAGTCAAACGCTGCTCACTACGTTCCACTACATTGACCCACATTAAAGCCAGTGGAAACATCCACGTGGCGTAATGGCAACGTGAGAACGTGAGGAGAACGTCAGCCGAACGTACATCCAACATACATTCAGCGTTTCGCCAATGTTTAATGACGTAAGTAACATAAGGTAATGTAAAGCAACATAGTTCTGGTGATGGAATAAAGTTCATAACGTTCCGTGAGCATCATTACATTGTCCTCTCTCATTGAATGACGTTATCACTACGCTTTACCGACATTACACTCTCGTCAACTACGCTGCATCCACGTTCAACTTGTGCCCAAATTTGCATACTATGCCGAGAAGTTCAACGTTTTTCACGTTCTCCATATGCTGACATCGTTACGTCATAGGGTGACAGGGCATTAACGGCATAATACTGGTTGGTTAGAAATGGGTCGACATTCTAATGGGATTTACAAGCACTGAATTTTTGTATTGATCAAGAGGAAACAGGTAAAGAAAGATGCGTGTATGGATGTATACACTATACTGAAACATTGATTGAGTTTGCTTGTTGTTTTACGTCCTATCAACATCTAGGGCAGGACGCATAAGTTCAAATACATGTGACAACTGTCCTCAGGAATTCTAATATTTGTTCATGCTTTATATATCTTTGAGGTTCCACATGTTATTTATGTCTAAATGTTAGCATCAGGCAATAACAATCAATTAAAGGAGAGAGGGGGAGAGACGGAGAGGGAGGGAGAAGGAGGGAGAGGGGGGAGAGGAGAAAGAGGAGGGGGAGAGAGGGAGAGAGAGGACCGAGGCGAAAGACATAGAGAAAGGGGAAAGCGATAGAGAGGGAGAGAGAGGGCGAGAGGGAGAGGAGATAGGGGGAGAGAGGGGGAGGGGGAGAGGTGGAGAGAGGGGGAGAGGGGGAGAAAAGCAGCGAAGAGCGAGGGAGACGGAGAAGAGGGAGAGGAGAATAGAAAGAAGAGAGGAGGGGAGAAAGAGGGAGAGAGGGAGAGAGAACGAGATAGAGAGAAAGAGAGAAAGAGAGAAAGAGATAGAACGAGATAGAGATAGAGAGAGAAAGAGATAGAGGAAGAGAGAGAGAGAAAGAGAGATGGAGAGAGGGAGGGGGGGGAGAGATGGAGAGAGGGAGAGAGTGCACTGGTTTCCCCCCCATAAAGATTGAGCTTTGATTGGGAATGCGAGTGCTTAGTTTATGACCATGTGACTTGTGAGACGGCCGCAGCAGCCAAACGGCGGAAATGAAGAGTTGTTCCACGTAGTAGTTGTGAATCCCCGCGTCTAGACTATGATGGCCAAGTGTAGGCACCTCAAACTCCATTAGTTCTGCTGCTCGGAGGATGACGGAGGGTCTCGTCAATGACCAGAGGGGGGAGGGGGATCTAACATTGTGTTTCCCGACAAAACATCCAAGTTGAGGCTTCATTCGATTGGTTGGTTGTTGGAGTTTTACGTCCTGGCAACATCTAAGGTCATATCAGGACAGGTACTGACTTGTGACAGTGCGCATTCATGGTGACTTTATAGTGCTGCCCCACTGGGAAACCGACCTGATGTCCCACTCCGTCACATTATCCTGACACTGCGCCATCCTGGCCTTGTCCTAGCCTAATATCATAATGCCGAGCGCCTGGCTAGGAAGCGACAAGTATCAATTTTCAAGTCATTGGCTTGACTAGACCAGGGTTTGAAATGTGTTGCTATGTTGGGTAGCAAGGATTACTAAAAAAAAAAACTAAATTCAAAAGATTTGAATCAAATTGGACTAGTGCTGCCAAGCGGTGAAAACAAGTGTTAACACACTTATCCGTTATGAGCAGGGTAAATAAATTCATCACAAAAGAAATAAAAAGAAAAAATGTTCCTAATGCCTGGTACACACCTACCGTATAGGATTCGCGCACTAAAACTCGCGACTCGACCCGACCCGCTTAAAACTGAAAAAGGGCCGATTCATTTTTCGAATCGCGAATCGCAAATCGCAATCGGCCGGTTTTAGCCCTAAAACTGAGGTTTTATGTGCGAATTGCAATCGCTAGGTGTGCGCGGGGAGCGCACACCTAGCGATTTTTGTGTGCGAAACGGGCAGTTTAGATCGTATACAGTAGGTGGGTGCGCACAAACTGTAGGTGTGTACTAGGCATCAGGCAGCATCATTCTAGTACAAACCGTCGACATAGACAACACTGTTGGATTCCTCTTTGTTTAAAAACTAATCAGGATGTCCTTCTCTGGGAAGGAATTAATTAGTATCGCTTAATGGTTGTTGCCATAAATGCTGCACTGAGGATGCGCGCGCATTTCCCAGCTACGTCACTTCCGGTGCACTCATCACAGCAGCAGGTCGCAGTGAATGCTACAGAAAGGTCAGACACGCATTCTAAGTAGGTTCACTTAAAGTTGCACAGTCCGATCGTTTTGAGCTTGTCGTTTTTGTTAGATAAATATTTCAGGTAGAATAATGCATAACAGTCAGAGATACATTTTGTGTGTGTGTAGCATCAAGGGCGGTTGATGTATGGAACTTCCAACATTTCCCGACCAGCCACTGCAGGGACAAATAGTTTTGTGCCTGTCTTGACATGTTCTTGCCGTGTGAAACCTCTATTTGCTCCCCAAGAGAGTGCCGCTGGTAACTTGCAAAAGCCAGCAGCACTTCAACACTTTTGCAGGCAGCTTTCATGAAATGTACAACCGCACAAAGGAGAATGGCAGTCAGGTAATGAAAGCAGTCTTTGTCGCATCACAACCGACAGCATGATGATGATGATGATGAATGAGATTAGTTGATTAAGCAGAAGAAATTTAAATTGTGAACAATTGGTCTTCCTCATTCCACTGCTCCTTGCTCTATCCTAATGATGCCGATGGCCAGGCTAGGGGGAGACAAGTATACATTTTTAAGTCATTGGTATGACTCGACCAGGGTTTGAACCCACGATCTATCAGAACGGGAGACAGACGCTCAACTCATTCGGCCATACATTCTAGAAAGTAAATTCATTTAAAATGACATTGTCCAATGGTTTTGAGCTTGTCGTTTGCTTAGCAATTCATATATTAGGTTGATAGTTATAATCTATCTTATTTTCGTTTAATGTAACTTATTTCAAATGGCAAAATATTGAAGTGTTTGTGAGGTGTAAACGCGCAAAATTAATTTGGGGAAAAAACATCAAAACTCTGACACCATAGGGTGCAGTATTAACAGGTTCTATTAAATTGACTGTCTATTATTGCCTTCTATGCAGCAACAAATGCTTAATAAGTGCATTGGTATTCTAAGCTTGATTTAAGATTTAGAACCCAATCTAGAAGATCTGATCCTTTCAGTGTTTCAGCAGACTATGCAGCTTTAATATTAACAATGTGACCCTAACAGAAGGCAAGACAAAGGGGGCTGAACTCATAGAGGTGCAAATGAAGAGTAGCTAGAGTAAACAGTAAATAAATAGCATATATGTCGCTGGGGAACAAAGAGGGTCGACGCTTTCAGAAAAGGATCAAAGGATGGTTTGTATGAAAGCAAATGGGAAAAAACCCATTTACAACAAGGTACACGCATTAAGATAATGTACACTGTAGGTGATATACACGCATATATATATATATACAGTAAAACCTCTCTCTACTGACCCTTCCACAGATCGACCACTCCCCTATATCGATCGCTTTATTTGGGTCCCAAAATTACCATTGTAAGGATATTCTAACTCTCTAAACCGACCACCTCCCTAAATGGACCACTTAAAGTCGGTCCCATGGTCGGTCGATTTAGAGAGGTTTTACTGTATGTATGTATGTATGTATGTATGTATGTATGTATGTATGTATGTATGTATGTATGTATGTATGTATGTATGTATGTATATGTGTGTATGTATGTATGTGTGTATGTATGTATGTATGTATGTATGTATGTATGTATGTAAAGAGTATGTATATGTGTACGTACGTACGTACGTACGTACGTACGTACGTACGTACGTACGATACGTACGTACGTACGTACGTACGTACGTACGTATGTATGTATATATATATATAGGCCCTACTATAGAAGAAAAAATATATATATTACCTGCAATGTTCATTGATTTAGTGAAGTCGGGGAACCATTGAATTGTAACAATTGCACTTCTATGTGTGAGCGTGTGGTGGTGATGGTGGGAACAGGGATGGTGGTGACGGTAGTGGTGGTGATGGTGGTGGTGGTGGTAGTAGTAGTGCTGACGTAGGAGCACTGGTGATGGTGATGGTGGTGATGATGGCGATGATGATGATGAGGAGGGGGATAATAGTGGTGATGATGGTGGTGGGAGGAAGGATGGTGGTGACGGTGGTTGTGGTGGTGGTGGTGGTGGTGGTAACGATGATAATAATGATAATAATGATGATAGTGGTGGTGATGGTGGTTGGACAGTGATGGTGGTGATGGTGGTGGGACAGTGTTGATGGTGGTGGTAAGGGTACTGGTGGTGAGGGTGGTGGTTGTTAGGGTAGTGGTAGTGGTGGTGAAGGTGGTGGTGATGGTGGTGGTGATGATGATGATGATGGTGGTGATGGTGGTAGTGGTGGTGCTGGTGGTGATGATGATGATGATGATGATGGTGATAATGGTGGTAATGGTGGTGACGGTGGTGGTGGTGATGGTGATGATGATGATGATGATGATGGTGGTGATGAAGGTGATGGTGGTAATGGTCGTAATAGTAGTTGTCGTGGGTGTATCTATATGTATGGTACAATGACTACCGTCACTGACATATCTCCTGCAGTCACAGTTTACATATCCCATTACAAATCACGGCGTAGAAATCCACTCATAATTAAATCACCAGTAATAAACGCATTAAACAACAAATGGGAAACCAAATTCCTATGCAGCTAATCGCATTAAGCCATTAAAAAGAACATTGAATTTTATCTAATGCCGGGCTCCAACCAAAGAAGAAGCAATCCCATGACGGATAATTTAGTCATTTAGGCAAATATAATGTCCATAGAGCTTTTGCTGATCTGTGGTCGACAGAGTAATTTATTACAGCCTACAGCTGGCAGTCTGTGCCAGATTAATCACCCCCACCCCCACCCCACCCCACCCACACCCCACCCCCACACCCACCCACCACACACATCGTCTGAACCTTCCACCAATATCGGGAATGGCGTCAGTAGAGCTTTGCAAACTAACATGCCTTAAACTTAAAGCCGACCCAAGTCGCGACTGAAACATCCACATATTGACTCATCATGAGCATTTATGTGTTTGTGTGTGTGGTTGTTTGTTTGTTTGTTAGGGTTTTACATCCGGATAAAGTTATATCAGGGTGGGTACCAAGTTGTGATAGTATGCACTCACGGTGACTGTATAGTGCTGCCGGCACCATGACCTATGGTATATATGAAGAGTTCAGGCGCAAAACCACGTAAACGCCAATCCAAAAATGGAGATAAACATTGGAATCAAACCTACAAACAGTTAATTTCTTTATATTCCTATATTTGTGTTCATTGCTCCATAATCATATGATCATAGGAAAAGTGGATTTAGTGAGAAATACAATTTTTGTCATATACTAATCTTTTATTTAAGCTACATTTTTGGATTTGCCTTTACGTGGTTTTGCGCCTGGACTCTTCATATATATATATATATATTATTCTATAAAACTGGGCACCACATATTTGGTTTCCACATTATGATGCTGATAATTAGTTTTTTCTTTTATTGAATGCAAGTCAAATAATTATTGTATCCTCTGTGCATTAAGTATGTTAGCAATAGTACATTTATTGAAAATATCCCAAGAACAAAATAAAAGTGTACTTATATGTGATTCTGTGCTAACGTAGAAAAGTGACAATTTACACATTTACACTATGCATGTAGCCAAACGATTTTCAACTTATTTGTCAACTTTTTTCTTGTAAGTCATAACCTTGTCTGCTTAACAGTAATCAATAAAATCTTGTTTGCCTATGTAGTATATATCTTAAAACGAGGTTCTGGATTTGTCCTTGATTCTCATGTTACACGAGTGATATTAATGTATTGCTCAATTTGTATAAGATCTAATTCAAAAATTGAAATTAATTTTTTTTCAACTCTGACATATACACAACATGCAAACCTTCATAGGATATTGGATTAGGCTATTATTTGGAAGGTTTTTTGCTATTATTTGGAAGGTTTTCACTTTTGGTTTCCATGTCACACTTTTGGGCCCAGTTTTAGAGAATTATATATATAGATATATGTATATGTGTCATAGTTTGCCGACATAATGAAGAAGAGGAAGACATTCAGCGGTACAGTGAGTGGTGACGGTTACAGTGTGAAGGGGTGGGGGCACCACCATTGGAGCTGAGGTGGGGAGGCTGGAACAGTAGATGACTATGAGAGACTCCCACAGTCCATGGAGCTGAGTGAGTGATGAGGGAGAGGAGGGATATGCCGGGATATTATACTCATATAATTATTATACAGCATGTATAAGTACAATGAACACATCATTCCATAGTTAACAATATGCAAATATTAATTATACATCCCTTCCAAGTTGCATTATACCGATGAACCAAACACTGAAAACCATTGCACTGTGCCGCCTTAATTTAACCCGGCCATTAAGGGACCTTTAGCACATCGGGGTGACATTGGAAACAACATGGTGGTGTGATGATGGAGCGGTCGAGTACAGGTCAGACGACGCCGGTAATAGGTACTGAGGTAATAACGCTCCGTGTCAGTCGCTAAGACGGGGGCGCCACCTGCAAAGCGCGGCAACAAGCCATCGATCAGCGTCTCCGAGCAGACGTATGTCAACACTGGCGCGCAGTTAATTAAATAAGCACCTCACAACCGACGGCGCTTGTGTTAGTTAGCCGACCCACACCGGGGTTTGGTTTTGTTGTTTTCGTTTGCTTTTATGCAAATTTTAACTGTTTGTAGATGCGAACTGCCTTGTGAGTTGATTTGCATTCGATGATGCTGCATTGCAACGATTTGCGGAGGGTAGCGGGAACCTACTCCGCCCCTCCCCCACCCCAGCCTTGCATGACATTGGTGAGCAGGCTTCTTGTTTTGTTTGTTTGTTGTTTTACGTCCTAGCAACATCAAAGGTCATATCAGAATGGGTACCGACTTGTGACAGTGAGCACTCATGGCGACTTTATAGTGGTACCCCACTGGGAGACCAGGCTGCCAGCACCATGACCTGATATCCCACTCAGTCACATAATCCTGACACTGAGCCAACCAGTCCCTGCCCTATCCTAATAATGCGGAGCGCCTGGCTAGGAAACAACAAGTATTAATTTTTAAGTCCTTGGTTTGACTCTACCAGGGTTCGAACCCACGATCCCATGGTCTACCAACTCGGGAGATGGACGCTCTAACTCATTCGGCCATCCCGTCTGGTCTTGGTGAGAAGGAAGTCAACTACATTAGTCCCGCCGTCTAAGGCAAAGGATGGTTAATTATGTATGCATGTGTCCATTCATGTATTTTCATTCATGTATATATGTACGGGTGTATGTATGCGCACAGGACATACCTTATGTGTGTGCATAAATCCCCCGGTGCGACTGACACTGGTCAACATTCGGTTGAGGAGAGGTTGACCGAAATGGCGCCACCGGTACAGTGTCTGACTGGGTATAACAATTATCATAATAATAAGTAATATCCCCTTCCGTATCTTTATACTCGCATAATACGCTATACAACATATATAAATAAAAGAAACTTTAGAGCGAGTGGAGTGTCAAGGGCCGCGCAGGGGGTGGAGCGGTGCATGCCCCCCGATTAACGTTCACCTGCGCATGCGCACGCGTGCGTGTAGGCGTGCACTGGCCGCCTTGAAGTTAAAGGGCTCCGTATCCGTCAAAAGACTACATCACGGTTCCAGCGGCGCGGTGCATTGTGGGATGCATCAGAGCAAAACAAAGCCGCGAGAAGCACATGGCACATGCTAATACACTGGGTGCAGCTATGAAATGTGCTAGTTTCAGCTCATCTCAGCTCTTGTTTGAAACATAGAATACCAACTATAAAAAATATATATAATAAATTAAGATATTAATCTTTTATCCAGCATTGCATTTAGATCAATATAACCAGCACATCTTATGCCATGTGCATTTAGATTTAGACAAATCTGGGCACTCAGACTAGTGTTAGAGCCATAGCCAGAGTCAGTTTTATTTATTTTATTCATGTTTTTATTTATATTCTATGGTTTATGGAGAGTTGTGTCTTAAACATATTCACTATATTATTATATTGCATCCTTCCATCCGTGTTTATGCCAAATTGTCATGTATTTCTAGTTATTTTGAATAAAATGCCAGTTTTGCCCTACGCGTATCGGCAAACTCAATAGGCGTACACCTTTGCTTTGCTCCCAACACCGTTTTCAGCGCATGCGCAGTCGGAACCGTGATGTCGTCTATATGACGGGTGTAAAAATAAAATGGCCGCCGTGGGCTGCTAAATGACGGGCGCGCTTCTGCCTGACTTGGCGCCCGCCGCGTACAGCCGCCATTACGGACTGATACGCCGAGACGCCGGCACGCCCGCTGTGTCTTTTCGCTTGTTCCCGACGTAATTAGCGAGTCCTGGTTCCCCCCGAGTCACCGCCAGCAGCCGGCCGCCAGCAGCCGGCCGCCAGCAGCCGGCCGACACCAGTCACCAGCCGGTCGACGCCAGTCACCAGTCGGTCGACACCAGCCGGTCTACACCAGCCGGCCGACACCAGCCGGCTGAGGCGGGTGCTGAGGCGGGACGCATGCGTTTAAAAGGCTTTCTCCGCTACATTAGGCCTCGTTTCCCACCCTCGGTTAATGTGGGGTATGTACACCCCATTTCTTAACACCACCGCGCCGTACCAGCCACACCAGTCTAGGAAGGAGATAATCACAACAATTGTGTAGTTAGATAGAATTCGCACGTGATCACAACGCACTGAGATACCTGATAAAAAATATTAAATCGGGTAAGTTTGTTTGTATATAATATATTTTATATATTTAACATATATTATGTTTAAAAAAACATTGGTAAAACCTTTAAAAAAACATTCTTAAAGCATCTTTTAAAAAACCCATTAAATACATATTAAAATAACCCATAAAAACTTTAAATACATCAAATGCATAAAATGCATGAAATACATCAAATACATTAAATACATTAAAACCCCATCATCATAAAATAGACAATCCATAAACTACACAACACACATTATACACATTAATTAACCGGCGGTCACCCGTTTCCTCACTGCTATGAAAAAAAAAGTCCTTTGCTCTTCTTCCTGTAGTTACTTATTTATGGGACTATAATATAAAACAAGGGACACCCTCATCTAAGTTATTCCCATATCAATATAACTTCTATATAGCGGCGGAATATTATCTATAACTGGATGTAGTTCCCATTTGTACCACTGCGTCGCCACGTGTGTGGCAATTATCTACCGTTAATGGACACAGAGGATCGCATTTCGAGTTTCTGTCATTTTCTGAGATACATATATTAGCTTGATCGTGACAATCTAACGTAACCTTTAATTTAAATGTCTAACTTTTGATATATTTGAATTGTAAACATGCACATTTAATTTTGAACTCTGACAAAGTAGGCTTCTGCAGCAACAGGTTCTATTAAATTGCCTCAGTATTACATTATATGATTATGAGGTAATACATGTTTGATAAGTGCCTACAACTGGAATCTAAGTTAGACAAGTAGAATCAAATTTAGATACTTGATTTGGTTTTGAAAATGTGATGAGATGGGCGCACGTTTGGTGGTGGCGCCACCAGTCGAATCGGCTAGTCGGTGAACTATGCAATTTCGAACTGAGATAGAGAGATACAGAACTTGCTATATTTATACTCATATAATTCACCACAACATCCGATTATTTATATTTCCCTAATGCTTATAAAAAGTTATATATCACACAAATTCTCATACATCATATATATATATAATATATAGATATAATATATATATATAAATAATATATATATATATTATATATATATATAATGATGTATACGAATTTATGTGGTGCATACATACTTCTCTGAATATTATTGTGAATGTAATGAACTCCCTCTACCACACCTACCACACCTATGAGGTGGTAGAGTCCAGCTACCCTCGAACATTTTAGCCTTTTTGAGGGCAGCTGGACTGTACCACCTCATATAGTTTACTAAATAGATTCTATCAATTATTAATCAAACTTTTCTTTTTCTATGGGAATTTGTTTCCCTTAACCACAAATATATGACTGTGGGCTTTCTAATTTAATGAGTGTCTATTGGCACATAATTGATTGTCTGCTTTTACATGTAAAAGCGATGGTTTGAACAAAAAACAAACATTTCTCGCCGTGAATATGGCCTATGCTGCCGACACGGCATAAAGCAACCACCAATCAATCAATAAATCAGCCACACCTACCGTGTGAGGATGGATCTGAAGCATGCTGTTATATTATATATATACATTGTTATAATACATCCATATACCATAAAACCTCTCTAACCGACCACACCCACAGATCGACCACTCCCCTATATTGATTGCTTTATTTGGGTCCCAAACTATCGCCCATACAATACCATTGTAATCATTTTTATTAAACCTTCCTAAACCACCCACCTCTCTAAATGGACCATTTAACGTCGGTGCCCTGGTCGATCAGATTAGAGAGGTTTTACTGTATATGTATGTATGCATATGTCATTATGTGTGTGCGTGTGTGTGTGCGTCAGCTGTATAGGTCTTGACGGTGTGCATTGGTCTTGCAATACTGAAAATCAAGTTGTGATACTGAAAATCCGAGTAGTAAACGCAAACTGATCCTCGTAGTGTCAAATGAGTAGACGCTGCTGTATTCAGTGTCCCATTTCCAATCGGGATCCTTACTGATTTTAAAGCAGGCACACCAATCATCATTTCACTAAGAACCGTAATACAAAACAGGGCACTGGTAACATGAGCGGGTACTATTAAAAGCCTATTGTTTCACTGCGAAATGCCACTTTCCATAAGTATTTTAGAATTAGAGCTATATTTCCAGGACCATTGCCACAAGTGACAGACATAATGGCCACATGCAATATTGCTTACAAATGCAATAATGGTAATTTCTATCTGCTTACCTAGGGAAGAATCACTATACCATTATGTTTGGTTTTGTTTCCTCATTTGTTGGTTCGGGTTTTACATCCTAGCAACATCTGAGGTTACATCAAGTGCCAACTTTCTAGGTGCCGACAACGCTGTCCGGCGTTGAAAACGAGCACCCTCGCGTGAGCAAGGGGCTGTCACATTACGGCGTATGGCGGGAGCGTATTGAAAACCTACGTACCCATCGGTGCCACTTTCGGGTGTGTTTGAGCGTATGAGGAGCGTATGAAGAGCGTATGCGTAGCGTATGCGTAGCGTATGGGAGCGTATGGAGCGTGCTGTGACATTTTTTGACAGTATGGGCCATACGCCCTCATAGGTCGCGTTTTTTTAGCATGCACAAAAAAATTTGGACGGACAAAAACACACACACACACACACACACCACACAAACAACCCACCCCCAACCCCCCCAACCCAAACACGCTTACACGCTACAGGCAGAATTAATACCGTATCAAAAACAAAAATAAACAAGAAAAACGTTTGACAGGGCAATCATGGCTGTCCCACTGGAAAACCGAACCAGTAGCACCATGACACGATATCCCACTCAGTCACATTATCCGGATCCTGAGCAAACCAGTCATTGCTCTATTCCAGCAATGCCGAACACCAGGCTACAAAGAAAGCGTGGTGAATTTTTCCAAGTCCTTGGTTTGACTCAGTGGGAGTGCGAACCCACGGGGAAACAGCCAGCAGGCTTAGCCGTGCGCGTGTGTGCGCGTGGGAGATGGTGTGTGTGGGGGGAGGGTTGGTTGGTTATTGGAATTTCACGCCCTGGCAACATCTAAGGTCATATCAAGACAGGTCCCGACTTGTGACAGTGCGCACACATGGCAACTTCATAGTGCTGCCCCACTGGGAGACCAGGCCACCGGCAGCATGACCCAATATCCCACACAGCCACATTATCCTGATACTGTGTTATTGTTAACCAGTCCTTGTCCTATCCTATTAATATCGAGCGCCAGGCTATGAAGTGACAAGTATCAATTTTATATATGTCATTCGTTTGACTCGAACAGGGTTCAAACCCGTAGTTTAGAATCTGACGATCTACCCATACGGGGAGACGGACGCTCAACTCATTCGGCCATCCCGTCTGGCCGCGTATGGAAGGAGGCATTTCACTTTACACTGCATGTTCCTTATTTATCCACCATCGAAACAGCTGTACAGTGTGCACACATCGCCACGTCAGCGTCACAGCTAACGCGATTTGTCAGCGTCTCACCAGGAGGCGCGCGGCGGTATGCTTCCTGTGGACGCAACATCAAAGGCACACTACTCGTACCTCTGGATCGAAGGTGATGTTTTGAACGGCAATCGCGATCTCGCGCAGTGTGCATCAAAGCAGGCCGCAGACAGACGGTAAGAACGCACTCGGGTCGCTGTGAAGGAAACTCTTCTTTATCGGTGGAGATTTCTGAAGGTTTCTAAGGATTAAAAGGAAAAGGGGTGTATGTGGAAAGGAGTTGTTGCCTGTAAGGGGAGGTCTGTGTGTGTTTGTTTGGTTGTATGTGTGTGTTTGTTTGTTTGTTTGTGTGTGTGTGTGTGTGTGCTTGCTTGTGTAAAAGGAAAGGGTACCTAGGAGAATAGCGAGTGTGTGTTGTGCGTGTGTGGGGTGGGGTGGGTGGGGGTGTTAGAGGTCTCTGCGTGTGTATGTGTGTGCATGTGTGTGTGTGCATGCTTGTGTACTAAAGGGAATGGTACCTAGGAGAATAGACTACATCACGGTTCCAGCGGCGTGGTGCATTGTGGGATGGGTCAGAGCAAAACAAACCTGCGAGAAGCACATGGCACTGGGTGCAGCTATGAAATGTGCTAGTTTCAGCTCATCTCAGCTCTTGTTTGAAACATAGAATACCAACTAACAAAAATTAAATAATAAATTAAGATATTAATCTTTTATCCAGCATTGCATTTACATCAATATAATCAGCACATCTTATGCCATGTGCATTTCGATTTAGACAAATCTAGCCACTCAGACTAGTGTTAGAGTCAGTTTTACTTATTTTATTTATGTTTTTATTTATATCCTATCCTATGTAGAAATAGAAAATGAGTAGGATTAATCAGATAATGGTTATATATTTCTTTGAAACAAGGTTTTGTTGACACAGTTGACATTTTAATATTTAGAACAAGAATTACTTCTGGCTAATCAATGGTGATGTAAACATAAGCCTGTAAAGTGACTGAAATTGTATGTTTATTATATTAGCTCAAGTGCTTAATTATGGAGAGTTGTGTCTTAAACATATTCATTATATTATTATATTGCATCCTTCAGTCCATGTTTGTGCCAAATTGTTATGTATTTCTATTTATTTTGAATAAAATGCCAGTTTTGCCCTACGCCTATCGGCAAACTTAAAGGCCATACCATACGCCTTTGCTTTGCTTTGCTCCCAACGCCGTTTTCAGCGCATGCGCAGTCGGAACCGTGATGTAGTGTATAGTCGGAGTGTGTTGGGGTAAGGTGTGCGCGCGTGTGTGCGCGAGTTACTACGGGAGGAGAACGGGGAACGGGGGGAGGGAGGTAGAAACAGTTTCTTTGTTTATTTGGGTTTGGGTACCAACATCTAATATCACATCAGGACGGGTACTGACATGTACTCATGGTGACTTTATAGTGCTGCCCTACTGGGAAACCGGTGCGCCAGCACCATGACTTGATATCGCACTCAGTCACATTATTCGGACACTGAACTAACCATTCATTGCCCTATCCTATTAATTCCGAGCGTCAGGCTAGAATTAGGAAGCGACAAGTATCACTTTTATAAGTCATTGATTTTGACTCGACCGGGGACCGAACTCCCGATCTCCCGCACGGGAGGCCTGCGCTCTACCGCTTCGGCCGCGGCGCCCGGTCATTCCCAACAGGTTTTCCCACCCACTCAAGTTTGCAATTCAGGCGTGTTTGTGCGTCTCCCGAGGCGGAAAGCCGGCCGTCAAAAGCCGGCCGCACCGGTGTGGTGGTTTCAGCGTGTTCCCGTGCTCAGACGTGTCCCTCGCTTCTGCGCATCCGTCAGAATCTAATAAACATGGCCGTAATCGATTAACACTACCTGGGCGACTCGGGTCATCCCAGTCATCAGAATTTCAAATAGAACACGGCGAGTGGAGTCAACAAATACACATGCCGTGTGCCAAAAAAGAATAACTTAGATTAATTAAATGGAAATATAGGTAAACTAGGCCATCATAAAATAATTTAAATCCTATTTTGCTGTATTTTTTATCGGCTATTAAAAAAAAAAAAAAAATTCTCCACCCGAGCGCGGAGAAGCGTATACGATTATTCGACCCGAGATTGTAGGATGTGCGCATGCGCCAATAAGTGTCTCGGGTGATCCGAGTTGATGCGAAATCCGCGCATGCGCAGAAGCAACGGGACACGCACCACACCAAACCACCACCAGGTGTGGTGGTTTCAGCGGGTTCCCGTGCTCAGAGGTGTCCCTCGCTTCTGCGCTGCTTCTGCGCATGCGCGGATTTCGCATCAACTCGGGTCACCTGAGCCACTTATTGGCGCATGCGCACATCCTACAAACTCGGGTCGAATAATCGAATACGCTTCTCCGCGCTCGGGTGGACAATCTTTTTTTTTTTTTTTTAATAACCGATAAAAATACAGCAAAATAGGATTTAAAGTATTTTATGATGGCCCAGTTTACCTATATTTCCATTTAATTAATCTAAGTTATTCTTTTTATGCACATGGCACGTGTATTTGTCGACTCCACTCGCCGTGTTCTATTTGAATTTCTGACGACTCGGATGACCCGAGTCGCCCGGGTCGTGTTAATCGATTACGGCCCGTTGATGCGAAAACCGCGCATGCGCAGAAGCAGCGCAGACGCGAGGGACACCTCTGAGCACGGGAACCCGCTGAAACCACCACACCGGGCGGTAAACTACCAGGGCGGCCCCGGGGTGCGGGGGGGGTGGGGGTGTTACCGGGTGCAGGGAGGGGCCGGCCGGGTGAAGTGGGATACCTCCGCCACCAAACCCCCCAAACCCCTCAGGGGAGCTCCCAAGTTATCAGACAAAAGGTCAAGGAACGGGCTGCAAGTTCGCCGCCCAAGGTCATCCAAGGTCGCGGGGTCGCAGTGACCCCGTATCTAGTACAGGGTCACGACCCTCGGGCGTCTCCCGCCATACAGGGCGTTGTTGTAAGGTGTAAATAAATGGCTTTGAACTCGGGTTTTAATTTACCCTCTCCCCAACCTCCCCAGGCCCCCTGTGCCGAAGCTGAGGTGTTTCTTTTCGTACCGGTGTGGTGGTTTAGAGTCTCAGTGGGTTTAGAGTCTACGCTTGGGGTTCTGCGCATGCGCTTATTCGATTAACACGACCCGGTGTGCCGGTTTCAGCCGTGCGCCAGTTTCAGCCATGCGCGTACAGTCAAACTCAAGGCATTGTCAATGGTCGTGAGTCACTAACCTTATAAATTTAATATAATGTTTTTGGTAAAGATGTTTTCTATATGTGTACCAAGCGATTTGTTTCTAGGTGGTGTGGTTTTAGAGATATTTCACTTTTCCTGGATTTTCTGTATGAAGATTGCTCACCACCATTGACAATGCCTTGAGTTTGACGGTACGCGCAGTGCAAAACATTAGTTTTATTCAAAATTAATAGAAATCAAGAACCCTAACCTTAGAAATTTAATATGATGTTTTTGGTAAAGATGTTTTCTATATGCGTACCAAGCGATTTGTTAATAGGTGGTGTGGTTTTAGAGATATTTCACTTTTTCTGTATTTTCTATATGAAGATTGCTCGACCATTGACAATGCCTTGAGTTTGAGTATGCGCACGGCTGAAACTGGTGCACGGCTGAAACCGCCACACCGGGCGACTCGGATCATCCGAGTTGCTAGAAATTCAAATAGAACACCGTGCGTGGAGTTGACAAAAAACATGTGCTGTGTGCTAAGAGTATTTTAGCTAAATAATATATATTCAGCGAATTGAAGAGTTAATGCCTTGACCACATTTGTGCCTCAAAAAGTCGCTTGGGTCACCCGAGTGGGTTAATCGAATACGCTGAAATGCCATTCAATTTTGACGCATGCACAGAACCCCGAGGTAGACTCTAAACCCACTGAGAATTTAAACCTCGACACCGGACTTATATCCTAAGCTAGGGTAGGGGTGCGGAAGGGGGAGTGTGTGGGGATGATAGGTGGGTGGGGGGGGGGGGCACACGAATGAAACCCAGGAGGAAAATGGTAGAACACAGTGAAAGTATTCTGATCAAATGTATAATTAACGGAAGGTTCTCTATATATTCGTACATGTATACCTACACACCTACACACCTATACACACATACACACACCCATACACACCCATACACCCATACACCCATGTACACACGTACACACGTGTACACACATGTACACACGTACACACGTACACACGTACACACGTACACACATACACACATACATACATGCATACATGCATACATGCATACATACATACATATTGTGTGTGTTGGGATGTTATGCCCTGGCAATATCTATGGTCATATCATGACGGGTACCGACTTATACCAGTGCGCGCTCATGGTGACTTTATAGTAGCGACAAGAATTAATCTTTTTTTTAACCTTGACCTTCCGCAAGGGAAGACTGTGCCCTACTGCTTAGCCCACCGCATACAGTGCAGGGTATACATAAAGCGTCCGTCTCCCGTGCTGGTAGATCGTGGGTTCGAACCCTGGTCGAGTCAAACCAATGACTTAAAGATTGATACGTGTTGCTTCCTAGCCAGGCGCTCGGCATTATTAGGACAGGACAAGGACTGGTGTGCTCAGTGTCAGGATAATGTGACCGACTGGGATACCAGGTCATGGTGCGGCTACCGACTTGTGACAGTGCACACTCATGCTGACTTTATAATTATAGTGATTGTATGAATATATATATATATAGACATGTAACTATATTGTAAGTGGTCTTTAATAATAATATTAATCTGTCTGGGAAAATAGATGCCTGCCATACATGACAGACAAACTTTGACCTTGTTTGGTCCTTTTCGCTATAGAAAAGAGTGACCTGTGGCGAACCAAGTGAACCAAGTGTAGTATTACTGAATGCCCGGCCACGTTTGGGACACCAGATAATACCATAAAACTCTCCCCTTCATCTCACCTGTCTATCAACTCATTAACCAATACTAAGGAAGAATGAGGACAAGTCACATAGATAAACAGTGGAGAAGTTGTGCTTTAATAACAGTGAACACCAACTCCTGTCCACCTACCAGTGACCTAGCATCCACACCCCTTATCTTCTAGCCACACAATATCTCATTACTACTTTAGCCAGTATAGAAAGCAGTGCCTACAGCCCATGGGACAGGAGTCCTATGGCTGTGTACACACTCAATTGGAATAGATGAATTTTGATAGCATCAGATAGAGTGTCTGGGGTTCCTGCTCAAGAGTAGGTGTGCCTCACTCCAGAGCCAGGAGTAGAGTGATCTCTCATCATTGTGTCTGAAGCAGAGTCTAGAATAATTATCTCAAAGTGAGGCTAGTCTGGTCAGAGGGCCAATAGGATGCAGGTGACTGGGCAGTCCACAGCCATCCAATCAGGCACCTCTACAGTCAGGGTGGGTGGCACCCCCCCCCCCCCAGTAGGGGTGGCTGTCACTCAACCCAGCTGCATGTATATGCAAATTAGCTGTGTGCATATGCAAATTAGGCTGGTGTGCCCACCCAGTGGTCATGTAGGGACAGGTAGCTGCATACAGTTACAATAGATCTCTGTTAAAATGGTCTTTTCTCCAATTGCACTTTTTATGGATGCATAGAGAAACATTTCAACAGTTATGTACTGCCTCTTATATAGGAACATCTCTTCATTAATCTCAGGCATAATATATGAACATATATTTCACACAGCTTATATCATGTCATAATGGGAGTGGGATATTATTACTTTTAGTTTATATAACATCGTCCCCACTCCGTCGCCTAAGAATAATAATGCTCTCTGCCAATATATAATTCTTAACCGAAAATCCGTATATTTTTAAACAAGGGTCAACTAACTATAGAGGAAGGAAGAAAAATCACACACAGGTGACCTTCATAAATGGAAGCCCTCCACGCCTCAACTCGCACTAAGTGGACTGAGAACTACTTACATATAGCAATATTCTACTTTCAATGCGACGCCTATATATGTATATATGTGATATATAAGGATTATGTGAGTATAAAGGCACAGAAGGGAATTTCATTGTCATTGTTATTATTATATATACCCATTTCCTACTCTGTGCATCCTGACCACCATGATCTGACCAGTGGCGCCACCACCGGCCTCCTTCGTCCCTAATGGACACGCACATAGGTTTATTCACACTGAGGAATTTTTCTTTTTTTATGGGGGTTTAGTATATATAGTATAGTTATATATATATATATATATCTGAATTCCTATGTATAAATAGATAGAATATACTTGATGTATATATCTACGCGTGTGTATATATACACATATATATGTATATATATATCAACACAGGCAAGTGGGTAATGTTACTACATCAGATATAATACTCGGAGTAGGAGCAGTATAGACAACATCGCCTTTCCAGCTGCCCGGTCCATTTTGGGAGGTGTCAGAGCAAAACAAACCTGTGACATGGCACATGGCACATGCTAATACACTGGGTGCAGCTATGAAATCTGCTAGTTTCAGCTCATCTCAGCTCTTGTTTGAAACATAGAATACCAACTACACAAATTTATATAATAAAGTAAGATATTAATATTTTATTCAGCATTGCATTTACATCAATATAATCAGCACATCTTATGCCATGTGCATTTAGATTTAGACAAATCTGGGCACTCAGACTAGTGTTAGAGCCATAGCCAGAGTCAGTTTTACTTATTTTATTCATGTTTTTATTTATATCCTATGGTTAATGACATGTGTAGAAATAGAAAATGTGTAGGGTTAATCAGATATTGGTTATATATTTCTTTGAAACAAGTTTTTGTTGACACATTTGACATTTTAATATTTAGAACAAGAATTACTTCTGGCTAATCAATGGTGATGTAAACATCAGCCTGTAAAGTGACTGAAATTATATTTTTCTTAGCTCAAAATGCTTAATTATGGAGAGTTGTGTCTTAAACATATTCATTATATTGCATCCTTTCATCCATGTTTGTGCCAAATTGCTACGTATTTCTATTGATTTTGAATAAAATGGCAGCTTTGCCCTATGCATATCGGCAAACTCAATGGCCGCGTACGCCTTTGCTTTGCTCCCAACGCCGTTTTGAGCGCATGCGCAGTCGGAACCGTGATCTCGTCTATTGACCAACGCACCCCCCCTTAAAACCGTCTGCCCCCCTTAGCCTCCAGGGCATGGGTCGTGGTCTATCACCGGGGCCAATGGCCCCCATTATTAAGCATTTAACGTGTAACCCTATGGGGTGTGTGTGAGTGTGTGTGTGTGTGGGGGCGGGGGTCTAGCAAAACGCGCAGCTCGAAATAACATAAGAGCCGCTGGCCCGCACGGGGGGGGGGGGGGGGGGGGGGGGGGGCGGGGGGGCCCGCGCATGCGCCGTGACCCTTCTCATCGCCCATATTTATGTTCATGTGAATTTCCGGTGGGAAAAAAACCCTGTCCACTCAATCAGCGGTTATGAGAGGCCGGGTGCCCAGCCCCTCCTCTAGGGCCTCTCCGCCCATAGCCATACCTCACGCTGAGTCCAAGAAATGACCGACTTTTATGGTGCCGTCTGCTGTCTCTCCAGTGTCGACTCCAGCGTGCGCAAGGTTGATTAAAGCGTTATATTGCATGGCGACCGTGGTCGATGATGTCGATGATGTCGATGATGGTGTCGATGATGGTGTCGATGATGGTGTCGATGATGGTGTCGATGATGATGTCAATGATGATGTCAATGATGGTGATGATGTCGATGACGATGATGTCGGTGATTTCGATGATGTCGATTATACAGATTATGTTGACGGTGTCGATTATATTGATTATATCGATGATGTGTGGTGTCGTGTGGTGTCGATTATATCGATGTCAATTACGTCGATTACATCGATTATGTCGATTTTGTTGAAGAAGAGTAAGAAGAAAGGGGAGAAAAATGAGTAAGAACAAGAACAAAAACAAGAAACAGCAGCGTGCAGTAAATATCGGCTGCAGACGACATTAGGTGCTCACACACAACACGGCGGGTCAAAGTGCGCGCTAAACCGGAAGCATTCACCTGTTTATCGGCGCATGCGCTATAGTGCAGACGACGTGTGCTGACAAATGCAGCGAAGGCGTGAATTAATTTTTCACTGACCGCGATTTAGAAGGCGGCACTGCACCATTGCAGAGCTCCTATGGGGTAGATGGGGGTTGGGGGGAGTGGGAGTGGTGGAGAGTGGAGTAGGTAGTTGGTGAAGGAGGGGGGAGAGAGGGGGAGGAGGAGGGGAAGGAGGGGGAGTAGGGGGGGAGGGGAGGAGGGGGGAAGGAGGTGGGCGAGGAGGAGGCGAGAGGGGGGGGTAGGGGGGGGGGAGGGGAAGAGGAGAGGAGGGGGGGAGGAGGAGGAGAGGAGGAGGACGGGAGGAGGGGGAGGGGAGGAGGAGGAGGGGAGGAGGGGAGGAGGAGGGAGGAAGGGATGGAGGGAAGAGGATGAGGAGGGGAGGAGGAGGGGAGGGGGAGGATGAGGAGGGGAGGAGGAGGGGAGGAGGAGGCGAGGAGGAGGCGAGGCGGAGGGGAGGAAGGGAGGAGGAGGGGAGGAGGAGGGAGGAGGAGGCGGGGGGGAGGAGGAGGAGGGGAGGAGGAGGGGGTGAGGGGAGAGAGATGGGGAGGGAGAGGAGGGGGGAGAAAGTGAAGGGGGTATGGGGAGGGGAGAGAGGGTGGTAGGGTGGTAGGGTGGTAGGGTAGGGGAAGGGGTAGAAACGGAGGGGGTGCGAAGGGAAGGAGTAGAAACCGTTGGCCAAGCCGAGCAGTGCTAGCATAGACTATCAGTCCATCAATTGAACATGCCCCACGGGGCTCTGCCCCAATCTCTCTGTGAATGGCAGTCGAAAGTTGATAAGGTTCATATATGTACGCTTACTCACAGGGTGTCATTTTGTGGGCGGCACCCTCTCGGAAGCCTTAGAAACGCATGCGCAGTAAGGTTTCCGATAGGGGAGGAAGAGACGGTGGGGAGGGGAGGGGAGGAGGAGGCGGAGGGGAGGGGGAAGTAGGGGAGAAAGGGGAAGGAGGGGAGAGAAGAGAGAAAGGGGGAGGGGACGAGGGCGGAAGAGGGGAAGAGGGAGAGGGGAAGAGGGAGAGGGGAAGAGGGAGAGGGGAAGAGGGAGAGGAGAAGGGGAGGAGGTGGAATGGGGGAGGTGGGGAGGAGAGGAGAGATGGGGAGGAGGGGGAAGAGGAGAGGGGAGGGTGGGAAGAGGCGAAGAAGAGAGGTGTGTTAGGGGAGTGGGAAGAGCAAGGAGGAAGAGGTGAGGAAAACGGGAAGAGCTTAACACTGTAAGTGGAGTATTGGAAGGGTCGGATGAGGTGATGGGAGGAAGAGGTGGGGAGGAATGGAGAAGGGAAGTGGAGAATGGGAGGGGGCGGGGAACAGCGGTAATGGAGAGGGGGCGGAGAGGGGGCGTGGAGGAGAAGAGGCGGAGGAGTGGATATGGGTGGAAGGACGGAGAGTGGGGCGGAAGGGTGGAGAGGTGGAGGGCGTGGAAGCGAGGCGGGGAAGGGACGGAGTGGGGAAGAGGGGGCGGGGAGAGGGGGCGGATCTCAAGTTGACAAAGCTCACCATTTCCAGCCGGTGATGTGACTTGGTGCAATAAAACAAAACCTATCCGCCCATTGCCGACCACAAAGTGTCAATATGCGGCTGTGCTGTGTTGTGCGTGTGTGTGTGTGTGTGGGGGGGGGGGGTGTAGGTGGGGATGGAGGTGTAGGTGGGCGGACATGTTCACCACACAGCCACACGCGCACGGACCACTGGAGGGAACACATCGGAGCTCCTACACCGAGACGGACACCGACCAGTTGCCCCCTGCTGCCACCCTGACTCAGCCAGTGCCACCCGCCTTGGCCAGCACCAGCTCACCACCACTGAGCACCTCACCATCACCTTGACCACCACCATAAAAACCACCAAGGTAGTTCGAAAGAACAAACACAAGAGGCCCACCACCGCTACGCTTCCACACATCGAGTACCACGGTGATAGCCTCCGCTCCAAGAGGTTCCTCACCCTCTTCCTCATTAATGGCAATGTAGAGGACATGCTGAAGGAACTCGACAAGTTCGATCGGACACATGGCACTACCCCTCTCTCCCTTGATAAATACCCTGACCACCTCGTCATTGGTGCCAAGACACCGGTTTCCCTCTACAGGCTCGGAGCCTCATCAACTTTTACGCGGATGCGTGGATCGGCCAAGATGCACCACTATATCTCTGGCCTACACCCACGCATAAACCCCGCCGACCTGATCGGACGACATTCCATTGTCAGCGCCTCCCGGATAAAGAACGGAGACAATGCCACTTAATGTTCCAATGTCTTCACTGACCATCCAATAGACACCACTTCCCGACTCAACTGTGGAGCCTACAGACTCCTACGAATCGCCCCTCCCCACCTCAGACCACCCCCCAATGTGTTGCTACCTTGTCATGGTGGGGAGGCTTGTGTGCCTCCGGTACCATGAGACCGACCAGCGGGGGCTAGCCCCCCTGGCAGATTTAACCAAGCCGGGCAGGTCTCATGGTAGAGGACAGACTAAGAGCAGCAACTGGTCCTCCAGGTTGGGGGTTGGGTGTGGGGCCAACAACCCCACCCCAGAAAAAGAACTACGTTACAGAATCACGAACAAGAAACTCAAGGCCCAGAACCGGGAAAACTGGAGAGCCCTTGTTCGTGGCCTATGCCCAAAATTGGGCGGTAGGTGACACGTTCATCTACGACATGGCTGAGGTGTTTGTGTGGATGGGAGCTGACACCTCAACGGGCGAAGAAGAAGAAGACCTCAGACCAATCTTCTCCACCACCTGCCAACAATAAGGCCATTACAAGCATGAATGCAAAGCCACTGCTGCCATTTGTGCACGCTGTGCCTCTCCGGGGCACATTGCCACGAAGTGTGAGGCACCTGTCAGGTGCTCTTCCTGCAAAGGAAAACACAACGCCAAGAGTACAGACTGCCCCATGCGCATCGAGCTGTGGAAGTGGCTAAACCCGCAGCTACTTCCTCCTCCTGTCTGCCCCACTCCCCCCCACCCAACCTGAGGCTCCCCCAACCCCATCTGCTGTCCTGCCTGCCCAACCGGATGCCCCCCCCCCCCTTCCACTGCCCCTCCTTCCCCCTCTGCTTCCTCCTACCCACCCCTCCCTACCACCCTAGTCCTGCCTTCCTGCCCCCCTCCTCCTCCCACCCTCAGACCAGATCCATCTCCACTCAAACTGTAACCACTCCTGACACCTGCACCCAAACCACCTTCCCCTCCACTCCATGCGACTCCACTGCCTCCAACCCAAATCCCACCCCGATATTCCTCCGCATTCTTAATGCATCACTTTCCACCATAACACCCAGAATCTCTGTTGAGGCCATAGCCTTTGGCTTACTTAGCTGGCTCCAAGTCGACTCCAACATCCAGCACCTCCTTGTGCATGTCCCAAAAGACCTGCCAGCTTCCTTTCATGCCACCCTGACAGCCCAAAATGGAGGTACACAATAATACCGCCACCAGCCCGCACTCCCATCCCCGTCCCACTAACAACTCCTTAACCATTCTCTCCTGGAACTGTGCCAGACTGAAATCGAAGATAGCTCTTCTTGGCAACACCTTAGAGAGAGAGAAAATTAACGCGGCACTTTTCCAAAAAACCTTCCTCATCAATCCACCCCATATCATACCCGCAGTAAGATGGGCAGCAGCAGGCAGACCCTCACGATGAACCACCACCTTCGTAAGCAACCACCTCCACTCCACCAAGATTCCACCCAACAGATTCAACCCTCATGCTGACACCCTTCGCACATCTCCACCTAGCACACTCCGTCATAGATTTGTTTGTTTGTTTGTTGTTGTTTTATGTCCTATCAATAGCTAAGGTCATATCAGGATCCGTCATGGATGTATACAACATTTACAACCCTGTCAACACTAGTTATACTCTAAACCATATCTTCTGGGCCCTCGGCAACAGCACAGATCACCAAGTTGTCATGGGAGACTTTAACACCCACCACTCCTCATGGGGACCAAACAACATCGAATCCTCTTGAGGCTGTGCCCTCCTAGCAGAGATCGTCGACTCAACATCCCATTCTATCCTCAATGATGGCTCACCTACCTACAGATTAAACACATCTCTGCATTGCTGGAAGCGTACAACACTATACTCAGACCACCACGCAGCTCTCCTCCACACCAATGCACCCCACCATCACCCAGATTCAACCTAAACCACACAGACTGGGAGACGTTCAACCTTCGTCTAGAACCCACCGACCATATGTGATGAGTTCACCACACTCATATACCAAGCAATGACCAATGACAGACACCATAAATGAAACCATCTCCTGTAACCACACTGGCCGCACCACCTCCAATGCAATGCATAGAGGAAAAAGATTCTGCAACAAACTCCTCTAGAAGCTACGCACAAACTCCAACCGAGACACTGAGAATCTTGGTAAAATAGTCACCAGTTGGGCCAAAGATGTCGAGCTTGCCGAATCAGACAGGAAGTGATAACTCTGGTGCACCAAAATAAACTCTCATACCACTTCCAGACAACTCTGGCACAAATTGAACAGCATCCAGGGGAGACTTGCCCCCCCCCCCCCATTCTACCCACACCCTGGCAAACTAGCAGCAGAACACAACAAAATGTTCATGGACAGAACAGACCCTGCAATCAACCTCCCTTAACCCCACCAACAAGTGCTCACCAGGAACTCCGCCTGGAGGGCCGACCACATAGACCTATCAATAGCCACAACGTCCACCCATAATCTTGACAACCACCTGACCTGGGGTGAGCTCGACCGCACCTTAGGCACCACCACAAAGCTGACAGAGTCCCTAATACTGCATGGACAAAGTTATCTGCCACTAACAGGGAAACTCTCCTCCCCCTACTTGACAATATCTTCTACAACGCATACATACCCCAATCTTGGAAGGATGCTGATATCATCTCCATCCCCAGATTGATGCCCCCCAACCTCCAGCGCTGTCCTTGGGGAACTAAGATCTTCATTGTGGCCCACATACTCACCTCATGTGGCGCCGTCGACAGATCTGCCATCAGTGACTTCATGGAGGAGTCTGACTGCCAATTCAGCGACAATAGGCCCGCTCTGGCCATCCTCTCCAGGATTTCCAAGTCATCCTGGAACGCACTTGCTCGCTTCTACCGCCAGAACGCAGATATCATCAACACTATCGGTCGCCCAGACCCTGACACCGAGGACTAGCAGGCCCCCACCTCGTCCCCATACCTGACTTGACACCACCACCAACTAACCACTAATTTTCACGACCAACTAACAGGTAACCCCATCCACTGCCTAACTAATTCAATCCTCACTTCACTACTTCCTCTGACTTTGGCCGGACTTACTGTGCATACCAGTGAATCTGGAGGGACTGAAGTTTGGATCCTGGTCGAGTCAAACCAATGACTTATAAAATAGGTACCTGTTGCTGCTCGGCGCTTGGTGTTATGAGGTCAGGACAGGGACTGGGTGTATAGTGTCAGGCTAATGTGACTGTGTGGGACATCAGGTCATGGTGCTGGCAGTCTTATTTCCCAATGGGGTAGCACTATAAAGTCACCATGAGTGTGCGGTGTCACAAGTCGGTGCACGTCCTGGTATGGCTTAGGGTCTTACTGGGGCTTTTCTATATTGCTACAGTTTTGCAGCCGGTAACCGTTGTAAGGTTACAAACCCCCCAAAAGCAAGACAAAAGAAAGAAACCACCCACAGGGCATAATAAAGCGGCTGGCGAGCGGGATGTGGCCACAAAGTCACCAGCCATCAACTTGAGCCACCTAAAGCCGGCTTGGGCATTAACTGTCGCCATCCCTCCCCTCACACACACTACCCCCATGGAAAATTCTCTACCCGTAGACACTGAAATATTCAACACATATTACAATTTTAGTTAACACATACATAGCACCCGCTGTCAATCCAAACACACGTAAGAAAAAAAGAAATGCATTACCACAAATGCACAAGTTAGTCCAATCTCTAACAGCAGAACGGGTAGGAGGGAGGAGAGCTCCCGACTCCCTTTCTGCCCTGCTCACAGTGAGCCAATAATCCTTGCTTCCAGCCAATAATTCTAACCCATCTAAAAAAAAGACCAGTCTTACGATTTTTGGTTAAAGCAGATGGGGTGATGTTGGTGTTATTATTGTTGGTGTTATTATTGTTGGTATTATTGTTGGTGTTATTGTTGGTGTTATTTTTGGTGTTGTTGTCGGTGTTGATGTTGTCATTGGTGTTGTCGAGGGTGTTGTCGGTGTTGTTGTTGGTGATGTTGTTGGTGTTCTTGTTGGTGTTGTTGGTGTTGTTGGGGTGTTGTTGGAGTGTTGTTGGGGGTGTTGTTGGTGGTGTTGTTGGCAGTGTTGATGTTGTCATTGGTGTTGTCGGTGATGTTGTTGGTGATGTTGTTGGTGATGTTGTTGGTGATGTTGTTGGGGTGTTGTTGGTGATGTTGATGATATTGTTGGGGGTGTTGTTGGGGGTGTTGTTGGGGGTGTTGTTGGGGTGTTGTTGGGGGTGGGGTCATAATGGTGGTGTTGGTGTGTGTGGTGTTGTTGTTGTTGGTGGTGGTGATGATGGTGAAGACCCAATTCAGATAACGACAAACATTAAGAAAGAAAGAAAAAGGGAAAGGTGGTCGAATAACAAGGATATACTAATATCATTTTTCTTCGACTGTTCCCTATTTTTATTTTGTCCATTCCCACATGGCGGCATTCGCAAAGGCCATCCGTGTCAGCGGCTTTGCCAGACCAGCGCGCTCCAACCCCTCCCACCCCCCACATCCCCACCACCCCACCCCACACAGCCACTCCCCAACGAGAGCCGCGGCCGCAAACATCAACATAAATATGAAGCAGATCAATAGATTTACACTACTGATTAGAGCACGGCGGCGGAGGGCGGCCATCGTCACCACTCGTCCTCAAATAACCACCTCCTTTGTGGTCCGCCGGCCGCCGCACGCCCGGCGCCCGGCGCGCTGATAAGGAGTCCCTCCCTCCTCCCTCCTCCCTCCTCCCTCCCTCGCTCTCCCTCCTCCTCCTTCATCCTACATCGCACAACGCGCTCTGTCCGACAGCACACCCCTCCCTCAGCGCGACCCTCCACCCCCCCCCCCCCACCCTCACCCCACAATGTGCCTTCCACCCCACCCCGCCTACCGACCCCACCGCGCCCCCTCCCGCCCCCATCTGCCGCCCCCACCCTACATCGCGCCCCCTCCCTCCCCAAACCCCGTCCCCACCTACCGCCCCTCCCTCCCCAAACCCCGCCCACCTACCGCCCCCCCCACACCGCGCCCACCTCCCTCCCCCAACCCCGCCCCAACTACCGCCCCCGCCCCACTCGCGCCCCCTCCCTCCCTCCACCCACCCGGCTTACCGCCCACCCCACAGCGTGCCACCTCCTCCCCCACCCCCATCCCGCCCCGCCTACCCCACCAGCTCCACCCCCCCCCCCCTTCCTCCTTGCTTCCAACATCCCTCGCCCCAATATCGAAATATCCACCCAAAGTATAAATCAATCGCCCGCAGCTGTGAGAGTTAGGCTGCTCAGGCCGGCCGCCAGAGGGCCACAATGTGGACGCAGGGTGGTTGGGTGGCATGGAACCACGAGTCGTCGGTATGGCGCGGCAGGAGGCGGGGGCAAGGTGGAGCAGGGCGGGAGGGGTGACTTCCTGGAGGGGTGGGTGAAGTCTTCAAGGGTTCTTATTGACATCCCCTAAACTACGCCATCAAAGGCTCCAGGGGGTGATGGGTGGGTGGCTGGGGGAGGGGGTATGGAGGACTACTTCATATTAACGATATTTAAACCTGGGCGTTAACTGGGCGTTAACTCTTTGCCTGCCTGCCTGCCTGCCTGCCTGCCTATCTGCCTACCTAGAATATAGATAGATGGATGGATGGATGGATGGATAGATAGATATATATATAGATAGGTAGATATATATATATATCATATATCTGGCATCATCTAATGGCCCTGTCACACTACGACGTAACGCCGTGAACGTAGGGAGAACGTGAAAAACGTTGAACTTCTCGGCGTAGTATGCAAATTTGGGCACAAGTTGAACGTGGATGCAGCGTAGTGGACGAGAGCGTAACGTCGGTAAAGCGTAGTGATACCGTAATTCAACGAGAGAGGACAACGTAATTACGCTCAGGGAACGTTATGTACGTTATTCCCTCGCCAGAACTACGTTGCTTTACGTTACATACGTCATGAGATGGTGGCGAAACATTGAACGTACGTTGAATGTACATTCTCCTGACGTTCTCCTGACGTTCTCCTGATGTTCTCCTGACGTTCCCATTACGCCACATGGGCATTTCCACCCGGATTAATGTGGGTCAACGTCGTGGAACGTAGTTGAACGTAGTGAGCAGCATTGGAATAACGTCCATTTAACATCATTGACGTTCACTGAACGTGAACAGAACATACGGAGAACGTAAACCCTTACGTTGGATCTACGTTGAAAGTTTTGAACATGTCCAAAACCTCGACGTAACTCGACGTAACATGACGTCATGTGACGTAGCTCGACGTCATTCTAACGTCATTCTGATGTCATCATAACGTAACCCAACGTATGTCAACGTAATGACGAAAAATGACCACGTTAGGCTCACGTTGGCTCGTTACGTCGTAGTGTGACAGGGGTATAAGGTCATATCACGATGGGTACCGACTTCTGACAGTGCTCACTCATGACGACTTTATAGTGCAGCCCCACTGGGAGACAAGACCATCACCACCATGACCTGATATCCCACTCAGTCACATTATCCTGACAGTGAGCTAACCAGTCCTTGCCCTATCCTAATAATGCCGGGTGCCTGACTAGGATGCAATAATATACATTCATAAGTCATTGCTTTGACTTGACCGCGGTTCGAAACATGGTTCGAATCCCACGATCTACCAAAACTGGAGACGGACACTCAACTTATTTGGCCATCCCATCTGATAACCCCTGGTCAGTTTAGGCTATTTTCCATTCCAACCACAACTAGTTCATCAAAGGCTTTGGTACATGCTGTGCTGTCTGTGGAAAAGTGCATATAAAAAGACGCCTTGCTGCTCATCGGAAAGAGTAGCCTATGTGGCGGTAGTGGGTTTCCTACAAAGAAATGTCAGAATGACCATATGTTTGATGTCCAATAGCTGATGATATGAAAATCAATGTTCTCTAAAGGCGTCACTAAATAAAACAAGCTTTACTTTGGTAACCCCAGTATGACTTGAGGATAGCGACTGCAGATATGCTAGATGTCCCAGTGTAAAATATTCCGATATTCAGCATAGGGGGAATGCAAATGTTCTATTACTGATCAGTGTACATGACCAGGCACATGTATGTAATTGTATATATGTAGGTGCTGGTGGTGCCTGAGTGGGATGTAAATAGACATAGTGGTGCTGGCAGGTCTGGGTGTGAGTGAACTCAGGGCCTACCCCTTCTGCTGGGATAGGGATCACCACACTCAAAGGTCAAGGTTGGTGGTGGCCATGAGGCCATACAACTTGTGGTGGTGGGCAGACCACTGGTATCCATGGGGACCAGGAATGCTGGATCCCTATTGGTAGGGCCAAGAATGCTTGTTTCCCATTGGGGGAAAGGGTTGGGGTGATACTCTACAATGAACCCATGTAACCATATAAATATTAAACCAGAGGGATGGACTCTCTCTTCTTCTTTACACTTTATACTCTTCCTTTCTCTTTGTCTGTATTGATTTCACCATAGTCTGCCTACACAGCCACAGATTCGAGCATTGGACTTTACACCAGGTTTCCGCTATGCATAAGCAACAAGCTACATAGAGCTAGCAATAGTAGCAGATTTACTCTTCAAGTTCAAGCCAAAATCCGCATCTGAAAAGGTAGATCTGCCTGCGCATGCGCGGTATTTCTGTGCGCATGCGCCTCTTGCCAGTGTGCAACACGGCCCCATCTATGGTCTCCGTATCGGATCAATGTGCGCCCGGAAGCGGACTGCGCAGGCGCACATTGTCAGCATCTCAAAGGATGCACACTTGAGATCCGGCCGGCTGCCTTCAGGACACAGGAGCCGGGCGTCCGACCGGGAGGAAGGCGACACTTCACCGGCTTCACAGCGGACGGCCGCCGACAGTGGTTTAACGGCCACACGCCTCTGTGTGTGTGTGTGTGTGTGTGTGTGTGTGTGTGTGTGTGTGTGTGTGTGTGTGTGTGTGTGTGTGTGTGTGTGTGTGTGTGTGTGTGTGTGTGTGATAAAGTTTGTTAGGTGTTTTACGACCTAACAACATCTTCGGTCATCAGGACGGGTACTGACTTGTGACAGTAGACACTCATGGTGACTTTATAGTGCTGCCCCACTGGGAAATCAGGCCTCAGGCACCATGGCCCGATGCCCAACTCAGTCACATTATCCTGACACTGAGCTAACCATTCCATGCCCTATCCTATTAATGCTGAGCGCCAGGCTTGGAAGTGACAAGTATCAATTTTAAAGTCATTTGTTTGACTCAACTGAGAAAGAACTCCCGACCTTCCACACGCGAGGCCTGCGCTCTACCTATTAGGCCACCACGCCCAGTCAAATATATATATATATAGTATAGTTATACGAGTCTTACCTTGGTACAGATGATGGATAACTGTTGTTTTACCGAGGTATAAGCCTCGGATAGATGTGGGCTAGGGAGAGGTAAGCACGTCCGGTACCAGCAATCTTAACCTACTTATTGAGAATAAAAATGACTTTCAAATCAATGGATACTATTACTTTACCGAAAAGGTACACCAACGGAATAGATGTGGCAGGGTGTGGCGAGGGCCCTAGCCCACATCTATCCGAGGCTTATACCTCGGTAAAACAACAGTTATCCATCATCTGTACCAAGGTAAGACTCGTATAACTATACTATTTTACCTCGGTAAACAGCCTCAGGCTAGCCTCAGGCTAGGGAGACCTTTACATAATTCATTTTTATCCTTAATATCATTCTTTCTTATTATTATAACATTCTAAATTTTTGTTCTCACCTATTCTTGTTAGTTGGCGAGAAGACGCTTTGCAACGCCGGTAGGCTTTTCTAGTCGTTTATTATAATGTTTTGCAAACGACTTAGCCGTCTTCCAGCCTGCATGCGCTAGTATTCTTTTCACAGAAATACCAAGCACCCGTGCCTTGGAGACCATGGCTCCTCTAGTTGAGTGGGAAGAGTATTTACTCGTATCCACTCCAGCCAATTTCAACACCGTAATTGTCCATCTGGCAAGTGTGTCTCGTGAAATCGCCTTATGTGGCTTTATAAAGCTCACTAATAGTTGTTGTGATGCACGTAAATCCTTTGTCTTGTATATATAAGCCCGTATGGCCGACACAACACATAATTTCCGATCATTCGGAAAACAGTCTAAGTGAACCGTTGATAAAGGGTCACCTAACGTGTTCGATTTAAGCAATTTTTCTAAATCAAACGTAGCTTGTTGCTTGTCTATTTCTAATCCAGTTAAGGATAAAGCAACAATCGTCTGTCCTCTGTGTCCGGTTACTAACAATAACAGGACCGCGACCTTAAAACCTAACTGTTTTATATCTAACCACGAGTTGTGAGGCCAAGCCTGAAACAACTTAAATACTATAGAAACATCCCAAAACCGACTATACTTTGGTTTTGGAGGATTCCTTTGATAAATTGAACGAAGTAAATAACAAATAACATAATGTTTTCCAACTGTTTCGCCATCAATTCTAGGTAATATAATTGATAACGCACACCTCGCCGCATTAATCGATCCAAAGGAAAGTCCTTCATCCTCTAGAGAACGAAGAAACCGAGCTACTTGTGAAATCTTTGGATTTGTTGGCTTAACTTTCATTAACAAACAATGTACACCCCATTTCTTTAAATAGGTTGTATACATTTTGACAGTTCCTGGCCTCCAGGCATCCGATACTATCCTATCCTCAGTAATTCTGTCCAATCCAAATTGCTGTAGCTGCTTCCTTAGAAAAGGAATGCCAATAGGGGCGTCGTTGACACGTCGCCGTGAACCACTAGCGGTCCGTGGTGCGTCAGATTCCCGAGTTTTCTTGGGAATCGTATACGATCTTTTGCCAGTTGTGAAACTGCTGGCAGCCAAGGTTGCGTGTCCCAATCGGGCACCACCAGTATCGCATGTGTCCCTTCCAAGCCGATTTTTCTCACTACTCGGCTGATAATGCTAAATGGTGGGAAAATATAAAAATAATTATTTTCCCAGGTAATAGCAAACGCATCTACTTTCCAAGCATCCGGTTCAGGATGCCAAGAAACATAACAGGGTAACTTGTTATTATTTCGTGATGCAAATAAGTCAACTTCAGGTGTACCCCATTTTTCACAAACGAAGTTAAACAAATGTGTAGAGAGAGACCACTCTAAATGGTCATGGAAATTTCTACTTTTATAATCTGCAAGTGTATTTTGTGACCCTGGAATATGCGCTACAGTCAGCCAGACTTGTTGAGCCTGTGCCCAGTTCCAAATCAGTTTAGATAACTGATTGCAAGACTTTGATTTGGTTCCACCCATGTTACGAATATATGCCATGGCAGTAGTATTATCAGTTAGTATTCTAACCTGTGATTTATTTATCTTTACTAAACTACGTAAGCCCAGATAAATAGCACGCAATTCTAGTGCATTAATATAGTCTGATTTTTCATCATCAAGCCATCTACCTCCTGTTGTGACCCCATCTCGATGAGCTCCCCAACCTTCTAACGAAGCATCAGTAGTAATTACTGTATTAGGTTCCGCCATGCGGATTGGATTTGGTGAACTTGCTATATGTTGCATCCACCATCCAATATCCTGTAACCCTTCTTGCGAAATAAACATCTTTCGCTCAAAATTGCCTTTAGTTCGTGTTAACGCTAAATTTTTATCTATTTCTAGCGACTTAATATGGGCCTTCCCATATAACACAGCAGGTGCATATGAGGTCATTATGCCAATAAGAACAGCAACCTGTCTAATTTTTGGCTTTGATAACTTAATAAGCTGAGTCGCTGTAGTCATAAACTTAATTAGTTTTTGTTCTGTTATCGACACTGTAAGGGACTGTGTATCCAGAATAAACCCTAAACATTTGAGTTGTTTTGTTGGTTTAAACACTGACTTTTGTTGATGTACATAAAACCCCAATTTAGTGAGTAATGCACATAAATCCAAAACTGCATTCACACAACCAATTTGTGTTGATGCTATAATAAAAGAATCATCTATGTATGGAAACATTATATGACCCTTCCTCGCCATTACCGAGAAAACAGGTTTAAGCAATTTAGTAAATAAACGTGGCGCACAAGCTAAGCCATTCGGCATACAGGTAAACTCATAGAGTTGGTTATCCCAAATAAATCGAAGAAATTTTCGGTATTGTTCCATTATGGGAAGCGTATAATATGCATCCTGTAAATCAACACTAGCCATCCACGCATCTGGTGTAATCAGATCTCGTGCCGTATCTAGAGAGAACATTTTAAAATGTCGATATTCCACCCTTTTATTAAGGATTGTTAAATCCAGGATCATTCGAACATCACCATTAGGCTTCGGTCTCGAGAAAATGTTTGAAATAAACTGTCCTGAACAGTGTGTCACTTTTTGTATAATTCCTTTCTCAAAGAATTTATGTACCTGTTTAGTTAGTGCGTCTCGTTCAACTGGTTGAATGTTATATGGAAAAGGTATTATACTTTGTACAGGAATTTGTGTAAAGGGAATTTGAACACCCCTAACTATTTCTATAATTTCTTGGTCACTAGTAATTTTGTGCCACTCAGAAATATGATTACTAATATTACCAGCCACAAAGTTGCTTACAGTTTGTGTGTTTTTAGAGGCTGCAGGGACTTGTAAAGTTTGTGTTTGGACCTCTACTTGGACCCCCCCCTGGGGAAAGGTCTCGACGAGTTGAACCCTCGACCTATTGGCCGTGCGGTGTTGTCGGTCCAGCCTGGGCGAGCGCCCCGGCCCCGAAACCCTTGACCGAAGTTTGAACTCGGTCTGGTTCCTCTGGTGAACCGTCGTGGACGAAAATCCCCTCGTGACTTTTTGAAACGAGGAACTTCCTGTTTCTTCTTGCCATCCATGTTTTTGCCACTCTTGGCTGCAGTCTCTACCTCTTTATAGAGGTATTGTAGTTGACCGCCAAACATCTTGGTATTATCTAAAGGTTTCCCTTTAATCGGCTCTGGAGCAAGATAGAGCGTAAACTCCTTCCCCTCATTATCGGTAACCTTCTTAGAGCGAGCCACTTCTTTGCCAGCATCTGTGCAAACTGACTTGAAGACATTTTCATATCTTCGAAACGACAGGTAATTACCTGCCGCCGCTAGTACTGCAATGCCTTTGTCCATTGTCTTAGCCAAAGACGAGAACTTATTTTCACTCTGCATCCTATTAGCCACAGGAACAATAGCTGTTAGGGTAGCCAACACTGCCTTATGCACTGTGTGCAACACATCCTCAAACTTCTTACGGTCATCCGTCATATTGACATCCCGATCCATTTCTTTAATGATGGAGTTGGGAACACCCTTTATGCCTGTTAACTCATCTCCTAACTTGGAGATAACCTCCGCCGGTTTGAACGTGCGAAAATGACCATTCACGGTCTCGCGCATAAGCGTAGTGGTTTTAACCCGCTTAGCCTTTGGCTTCTCCACCTTCTTAGCCACTTTAGTGCCAATGTCCGCATAGACCCCTTCATATACGGTGTCTGAGTCTGATTCCGTAGAAGTAGACTCAGTGGACGACTCAGAAGAAGAATATTTCCTCTTCCTCTTCTTCTTTTTGGACTTAGTCTTCCGCTTTTTGCGCAAACCAGACTCTGCCCGCTCCTTGGTGAATTCATCACCCGAAGAAATCACCTGTTTCTTCTTCTTCCTCCGTTTAGGAGAAGGAGGAGGAGGAGCCTTAAGCTCCACCGCCGAGTCTGTGTCCAAGAAATCCTCAAATGAATCCTCTTGGACACTCGGCCTACGCCGCTTCCGAGACACAGGCGATTTGGCAGTCAAGATGTGGCTTTCCAATCTTGCAAAGCGAGCCTCCCAATCTGGAGGCGCAGGCACATCAGGCACTGCGTCCTCGTCCGGGTCGGAGAGGATATGCGCCCGGGGCTGTGTCGACGGCCCTGCCGACAACACGGGTGAGGAGTCGTACTCCTCGTCCACTCCACTCGGAACACGCCCCTCGGCTGCTGCTGCACCGCGCTTACTCCGCTTCGTGGCCATCGGGAACTGAAACAAACATTTTTGATCAGTCCCGGTATATATATATGTCACAATATGGTTGTTTCAAACTCATTTGGACATCTATTGGTGTTAAAGAACGTGTTTATACCGTTATAACACAGGCGTAATAAGCTAAATTTGTGCGTGGGTTGTGGGTCAAGCCCAAACCTTACGCGGGGTCGGGACCAGTGTATCGGCCCGCCCATCCCTCTGTTCCGCACACTTCTCCCACCTGTGACTACTACGTCAACAAGTTGGAGAAAATGCTACGAAACTCGGAGAAACGCCTGAAAAAGTTTTGTCTAGGGGAGTCTATAAAAGAAACCCAGGAGCATCTCCAACATTACTCTCTATTAGAGTACGAGAGAATTTCCACATGAGATAGGGCGAAACCCACATCTCTACCCATAGTCACACGGTGACCCGGGTGTTGACATAACCGCTAATGACCGGTTTGGTTCCTTCGCGAAACCCACTCGAGTGTTCTATCCTTGGTTGTTTATAACCAAATAACTCGTCCAAATTGGACCAACGAAAGTCTAAACTTTCCATATTGATGCTCTAATGCATCATAATTAAGCTAACCACAGTTTTTATTATACTTACTGCGTATTTGCTTGTATGTAGACTAATTTTGCCGGAGCAACCCAACGACACGTTATCCAGTCGTGAGTTGTATATGCTAATTGCTGGTACCGGACGTGCTTACCTCTCCCTAGCCTGAGGCTAGCCTGAGGCTGTTTACCGAGGTAAAATATATATATATATATAGTATAGTTATTCGGTACATTTACATGGTACAGTGAAATGGATAACGTTTTTTTACCGAGGTATAAGCCTCGGATAGATTGGGCTAAGAGGTAAGAACGTCCGGTACCTGCAATCTTAACTTACTTATTGAGGATAAAAATGCTTTCATACAATGGATACTATTACTTTACCGAAAAGGTTCACCAACGGAATAGATGTGGCTGGGTGTGGGGGAGGGCCTTGCCCAATCTTCCGAGGCTTTTACATCTGTAAAACAACAGTTATCCTCATTGTACCATGGTAAGATCGTATAACTATACTATTTTACCTCGGTAAACAGCCTCTGGCTTGCCTCAGGTAGGGAGATTTACATAATTCATTTTTATCTTAATTTCATTCTTTTTTATTATTATTACATTCTAAATTTTTGTTTCACCTATTTTTGTTTTTTTTTGTTGTTGGCGAGAAGACGCTTTGCAACGCCGGTAGGCTTTTCTAGTCGTTTATTATAATGTTTTGCGAACGACTTAGCCGTCTTCCAGCCTGCATGCGCTAGTATTCTTTTCA
>CM059186.1:182905808-182955090 GCA_030323885.1 Branchipolynoe longqiensis
TCCCCATCTTGCTCTCTCGGCTACCTTCGCGCCTACAAGGCGGTACCGTGCATACACAAAACCTACACTTGGATATTTCACACTCAGGCACTCACACACTCACACACTCACACACTCACACACACACTCACACACACTCACATACACACACTACCTGACACACACACTCACTGACACACACACACTCACTGACACACACACTCACGGACACACACACACTCATACACACATCCCGCACTCACACATTCACACACAGACATGACCAGACGGGATGGCCGAATGAGTTAGAGCGTCCATCTCCCGTGTTGGTAGGTCGTGGGGTCGTGGGTTCGAACCCTGGTCGAGACAAACCAATGACTTAAAAATTGATACGTGTCGCTTCCTAGTCGGCATTATTAGGATAGTGCAAGAACTGGTTGGCTCAGTGTCAGGTTAATGTGACTGAGTGGGATATCAGGTCATGGTGCTGGTGGCCTGAGTGCGCACTGTCACAAGTCGGTACCTGTCCTGATATGACCTTAGATGTTGCTAGGAGGTAAAACAACAAATAAACACACACACTCACACACTCAGTGACACGCACACTCAGTGATACACACACTCACACACTCACTGATACACACTGACACACACACTGACACCCACTCATACACGCATTCAATTTCAGACACATTCACGGCACTCACACACTCACACACTCACACACTCACACACACACTCACAGCACTCACACATTCACGGCACTCACACACTCACACACTCACACACTCACACACACACTCACACACACTCACACACACACTCACTGACACACACACACTCACTGACACACACACTCACGGACACACACACACTCATACACACATCCCGCACTCACACATTCACACACAGACATGACCAGACGGGATGGCCGAATGAGTTAGAGCGTCCATCTCCCGTGTTGGTAGGTCGTGGGGTCGTGGGTTCGAACCCTGGTCGAGACAAACCAATGACTTAAAAATTGATACGTGTCGCTTCCTAGTCGGCATTATTAGGATAGTGCAAGAACTGGTTGGCTCAGTGTCAGGTTAATGTGACTGAGTGGGATATCAGGTCATGGTGCTGGTGGCCTGAGTGCGCACTGTCACAAGTCGGTACCTGTCCTGATATGACCTTAGATGTTGCTAGGAGGTAAAACAACAAATAAACACACACACTCACACACTCAGTGACACGCACACTCAGTGATACACACACTCACACACTCACTGATACACACTGACACACACACTGACACCCACTCTGACACCCACTCATACACGCATTCAATTTCAGACACATTCACGCCCTCCCCTCCCCTCCCCACCCCTTCCCTCCGCTCTCCTCCCTTCCCATCCCCTCCCCTGCCCGCCCCTCCCCGCCCTCCCCTCTCCTCCCCTCCCCTTCCCTCCCCTCCCCTCCCCCTCCCCTCCCTCCCCTCCCTCCCTCCCCTCCCCTCCCCTCCCCTTCCTCATCCCCTCCCCTCCCCTCTCCTCCCCTCCCCTCCCCTCCCCTCTCCCCCCCCTCCCCTCCCTCTCCTCCCTCCCTCCCCTCCTCCCTCCCCTCCCTCCCCTCCCTCCCCCCCCCTCTCCCTCACAACCCCACCACAACAGACACCCGCCACACCCTCACACTTGTGGTTGATGGCGGTCCGTTAGCGGCGGGAGGCGGGTGGACCTCCGGGGCAGTGGTTCACGGTTGACCTCCGCAGCCGGCGAGGTCGTGGAGGACTGCCCGGGGCGCGAGTGATTACCTCCAGTGGCGGCGGGTGGGAAATGGAAGGGTGGCGGCCTCTCCACGGTGTGTGTATGAGTGTGTGTGTGGGGGGGGGGGGGGGTGCGGCCATGCGCCGCCCATTCGCCCTGAAAAGGCCCTAATGTTGGGATCACACTACTATGCACCGGATGTGTTCTGTTGAAATTGCAAAAGTGGACACTGCAATTCAGTATAACATATCCGGTGCATAGTAGTGTAGTGGTCTGCACTGACCTCTCAGGCAAGGAGCCGCATAGACAGGTCGGTGTGGGTAGTATGGTGATATCAGGGAGCCTAGGTGACACTGGCCCGGAATGCAAAGAGATGTGGGTTCGAGTCCCGCTCTAGGTGCAATATTTCCCATTTTCATCACTCCCATGACATTGGTTGCCGTGACCATGATCCTATACAAGCTACACGCTGTATAGTTGTTGAACCTACCCTGTGTATGTGTCAGTGCACTGCCTGTATGTATGTAATTGTAAGCATTAAAAGACTTACAATTCCAGGGGGGCGAGTGTGGTAGTCTGCACTGACCTCGAAGGAAAGGAGCCGCATAAACATGTAGGCATGGGTAGTATGGTGGTGTAATGGTTAGCACACTGGCCCCGCTCTAGGCGCAATATTTCCCATTCTCATCACCCCACGACAGTAGTATATTATATATTATACATGTATTATATATTATATATATTATATATATATCTTATATGCATTATATGCATTATATGCCTTATATATATTATGACTTATATATTTTATGCATTATTTATGTATTATATATTGTGTATGTTATATGTGTTATGTTATGTTATTATATGTATTATGTGTATTATATTTTATGTGTATTATAATTTATATGTATATATGTAATTCAGTAAAACCTCTCTAACCGATTACCTTCATAGGTCGACCACTCCCCTACATCGATCGATTTATTTGGGTCCCAACAATACCATTGTAACCATATTCTAATTCCCTAAACCGACCAGCTCCCTAAATCGACCACTTATAATCGGTCCTAAGGTCGGTCGATTTAGAAAGGTTTTACTGTATATATATTATATGTACAATATATGTTGTATATATATTATTTAGTATGTGTAATATATTATAGATATTATATATTATAAATATTATATATATTATATATTTTATATATGTTATTTATTATATATGTTATAGATTATATGTTATATGTATATTATGTGTTATGTATAGAGAAGCAAATCAATCAGTAGCTAGCTAACTGGCAGCTTGTTGAGATAAGACGGGAGGTAGACTGGTGGCGGATTCATGCACTTGTTGTCAGTGCGTGCGCCTGTCTCCGATGGTCTGCGCATGACGACTTACTTAACATGCTGACCGACCCCTCACCCTGACAGCTACAGTCCCCCAAGGTCATATGAGGCAATCCCAAGGTCGGCGGGGGTCGCGCGCGGGGTCAGGGGGAGTGTCGCCCCCGGCAGGATCGTGGGCGGGCTCTATCACCCTGGAGGAGTGGATCCTCTGATGTGCGGGTGGTCCAGGGGTGTATGGGTGGGTTTGGGGTGTGGGTGTGTGTGGGTGGGTGGGTGGGTTGGTTTGTGGGGTTGGCACTGGTAGTGAGTGGTACAGTCGGAGGAGGAAGGGTGGTGGGTGGGTGGAGAGTGTGGCACACCGTGCCACTGACGTTACACACGGTGTGGTTTGTCACATCAGGACCCGTGTGATCTCTGCGAGGTGTTCTTCCCACCGCCGCTTGGTGGCGTCATGGTCGGGACCGGATGGCGGGTTGTGCGGTGAGGTGTGGGTGGTGGTGGGTGTGAGGTTGTGGGGATTGGCCCTGTGGGGATTGCTCAAACTGCCATTATAGCGGCCTTCACACGGGCCTGATTCGATCTGTGACCCTTGTACATTGTACTATCAATTAGGAACCAGACGGTATGGCCGAATGAGTAAAGGCCGGTACACACCTCCCGTAAAAAACCTAAAACTGAGTTTTAAGTCACGAATCGGAAGGCTCTGGTGTGAGATGGGGTTACACACCTAAAGACTGAAACTGACTAAAACTCAAACTTTGTCATGAAACGGGAGGTGTATACCGGGTTTTATAAGATTCGAAAAATGAATCGGGCAGTTGTAGTCGGGAAACGGGACGGGTCAGGTTATGACGGGTCCCGTCGGACAGTCAGTTTTAGCGCGTGAATCGTATATGGGAGGTGTGTATCAGGCTTTAGAGCGTCTGTCCCCCGTGTTGGTTCGAACCCTGGTCGATTCTTACCAATTACTTAAAAATGGATGCTTGTCCTTTCCTAGCCAGGCGCTGGGCATTATTATGAGAGGACAAGGACTGGTTGGCTCAGTGCCAGTATAATGTGACTGAGTGGGATTTCAGGTCATGCTACCGGTGGCCTAGTCTCTCAGTGGGGTAGCACTATAAAATTGCCACGAGTGCACACTGTCAAAAGTCAGTACCTGTCCTGATATGACCTTAGATGTTGCCACGACATAAAACTCCAACAACCAATCGCAATGAAGCATCGCCACATAGACCTGTACAAAGTAAAATCCATCTGGGCTGGTCAATTCGATTTTTTGGCCAGCTCACTTTGGCATGTTTACATTGACCCATGTCAATAGAAGCATATACAGTCAAACCTCTCTAAACCGACCGACCTTCGGACCGACTTCAAGTGGTGCATTTAGGGAGGTGGTCGGTTTAGGGAGTTAGAATATGGTTCCAATGGTATTTTTGGGACCTAAATAAAGCGATCGATATAGGAGAGCGGTCGATCTGTGGAGGTGGTCGGTTAGAGAGGTTTTACTGTACTTCGATATTTTAACAAAAATTGAAAAAAGAAAAAAAGCTGTGTATGACTACCTTAACCCTTTGGGACTGGGTGCGCCCGTGAGTTCCACACGCTTACAGCTCAGGTGTGCATTTAGTTGAATCACTTTTTTAGATATGTTTTCTTGATAATTTGTAGACCATATCAGAAATATAGTGGTACCAGATTACAAATGCATTCAGGTGCAGGTCCCTGTAAGCAGGGAGCGGGACGTAGCTCAGACGGTAGAGTGTCAGCTGTGTAGGTGTGGGTCATCCGATCGGTCCTGGTCAGTGGACACATTTGCAGTTTGGGCTATTTTCCGTTCCAATCAGTGGTCCACGACTGGTTCATCAAAGGTTGTGGTATGTGCTGTCCTGTCTGTGGGAAAGTGCATATAAATGACCCCGAGCTGCTTATCGGAAAGAGTAGCCGATGTGGTGGCAGTGGTTTCCTCCAAATAAATAAATGTGTCAGAATGACCAAATGTTTGACATCCAATAGCTGATGATAAAAATAAATGTGCTCTAGAGGCGTTGTTAAATGAAACAAACTTTCCTTTTCCAGACTATGACTCCTGGCCCCCAACGGGTTAAAGCGTCCTTAGAAGCTATATATATATCAGTATTTAGAACTACGGTTATCACAGTTGTAACCTCCTTCCTTATTTGACCTTATATGTTGCTAGGACGTAAAAAATCAAACAAACATTTGTAACCCATACCAGAATTGATGTGGACATATCCAAAATAGAGACCTGATTTCGCGTTGCTTTCTATTTTCTCTTTTAAAATGGCCTGTTTGGAGTTGGCAAAACCTTTTATTTAATTCATATCTTTATAATAAAATAAAAAAGAACTTCTTTTAAAGAATATACGAACAATGTATCACGTACACTGTATATAATGCTTTGTAAAGAGTAGGGAACCTGCTGATCCATCTTATCTGGCGGGACAGGAGCGGTGCAATTGTAGGGGATCTATTGGGCTGGGCGCGTGGTGTAATTGATCTGTGATGGGATTGGTGCCCTGAGACTGCCCGGCCGAATTTGCTGTTCCAACGACCGGTACACACTCCCGCTACAGGTTGGTCATCGGGGGTTTTACTTCCTGGCAACATCTAGGGTCATATCAGGGTGGGGACCGACTTGTGACAGTGCGCACTCATAGTGCTGCCCCCACTGGGTGACCTGGCCGCCAGCACCAAATACCTGATATCCCACTCAGTGACGTCGTGCTACAGAACTGTGAGTTGTACTGACTGGATGGGGTGGCTGAATCGCTTATGCTAGGTACACACCTACCGTATACGATCGTTTTTCCGCACCCACCTACCGTATACGATCTAAAACTGCCCAAAAGTCGTGAGGTGTACACTCCCCTAGCACACCTACCGATTGCGATTCACGACTAAAAACTCATTTTTAGGGCTAAAACGGTAGGTGTGTACTAGCATTACGATTGCGATTTGCGATTCGCGATTCGAAAAATGAATCGGCCCGTTTTCAGTTTTAAGTGGGTCGGGAGTTTTAGTGCGCGAATCCTATACGGTAGGTGTGTACTTGGCATAAGAGCGGGGGATTCCCGTGTGGAAGGTCCGCAGCTCAAAACCCAGCCGAGTCAAAACCAATGACTTACCAAATTGATACTTGTCGCTACCTAGACTGGCACTCGCTCGGCATTGCTAGAATAGGGCAAGGACTGGTTAGCTCAGTATCAGGATAAGGACTGATTGGGAAATTTGGCACCAGTGTTCTGGTCTCTGAGTGCGGCAGCACTATAAAGACGCCACGAGGGCGCATCCTGATATGACCTTAGGTGTTGCCAGGATGTAAAACCCCAACAAAGAACAAGGTGTGGTGGCGGGCCGACAAGATGCACCCTCAAAATTTAGCAGCCGACCAATATGTGTGTTCCCATTTCTGCTGGCCCCCCAGGAGGGACTGATGCTGTGACCCAACATTACAGCTTATGCCAGAAAGTGGATTCACATACATGAAGTGGTATTTTATTGAATGTAACATATTTTCATTGCATATGGGTTATTCTATCAAATTGGGCACCACATATTTGGTTACCACATTACGATGCTGATAATTTGTTCTTTCTTTTATTGATTGCAAGTCAAAGTTTATTGTATCCTCTGTATATTAAGTAAATTAGCAATAGTGCATTTATTAAAGTTAACCCAAGAAAGAAATTAAAAGTTTACTTATGTGATTTGTGCTTATGTGAAAAAGTGAAAATTTATACATTTCCACTATGCATGTAGCCAAACTTTTTTCTAACTTATTTTTCAACTTTTTTCTTATAAGTCATAACCTGCTTAACTGTCATCAATAAAATCTTGTTTTGCTATGTTGTATATGTTAAAATGAGGTTCTGGATGTGACTTTGATCTTCATGTTACACAAGTGATATTAATGTATTGCTCAATTTGTATAAAATCTAATTCAAAAAGTGAAATTAATTTTTTTCAACTCTGACATATGCACAACATGCAAACCTTCATAGGACATTGGATTAGGCTATTATTTGGAGGGGATTTTGCTATTATTTGGAAGGTTTTCACTTTTGGTTTCCATGTCACACTTTAGTGCCCAGTTTTAGAGAATGACCCATATATATACATTCTTGGTTATCCATCGGTGGTGACAAATGACAGCAACTACTCATTTGTTCTGAAGTCATCGCTGACTGACGAGTTCAATTTGTGCTCGGAATGTGCGAGGGCACATTGGACATGTGTGTAGCTGCTGTCACACTCTCAGAGAGAGAATCTTTTCTTTGCTGATGCTTTTGTTTAGCTTGAGATATATATGATCAGTTTCAAACTGTCTTGTGGCTGTATGAATAGAAACACACCATGAACTCCCATCCTTGGCCACTATTTCTCAGTAGTGTAGTGTTGACATTACATTACTGGTCATCAGAAAGCATGTGTTTATAGGCGCAAAGTGAATTGAAATTATATTTATAGGGTCTGTACTGCAGATAGTAGTAGACCAGATAGGTTGACCGAATGAGTAGAGCGTCCGTTTCCTGTTTTGGGAGATCGGGCGATCCGAACCCATGAGTTTGTGGGCTCGAATCCTGGTCAAGTCAAACCAATGACTTAAAAATTGATACTTGTCACTTCCTAGACTGGCACTCAACATTATTAGGATAGGGCAAGGACTGGTTGGCTCAGTGTCAGGATAATGTGACTGAGTGGGATATCAGGTCATGGTGCTGGCGGCCTGGTGTCCCAGTGGGGCAGCACTATAAAATCGCCATGAGTGTGCACTGTCACAAGTCGGTTCCCGTCATGATATGACTGTGGATGTTGCTAGGACATAAAACAACAACAAACAAACAACAAACAAGGAGATAAGAGTGGGTGGAGGGTTGGGGGCATCCCCCCCACCTTCCGCAGTGTAAGCTTTGATCCGGTTGTGCTGGGTCGTAGCCCAAGTCCTTCCAATAGGGGTTAGCAGAACTGGGAAGACAGGCTGTAAAGGCGACGGCTGGCAGCTGTGGTTGTGTAGGCAGGCTAAATATGAAATCACTACAGGCAAGAGTATAGAAAGGCAGAGTATAGAGTGTGCAGAAGGAACCAGAAGGAGCTTGCTTGTTTTATTATTATATAGGTTGTAGAATCCAAGATGGCTGTCTCCAATCAACCAATGAACATCCAACCTGCCTGTATCCAAGCCTTGGTTGTTTATGGCTACAGTGCCCTGTTGTGTCTGGGTGTGCAGTGATCTGCAAATATCAGTTGGGGGGAGGGGTTATGTGAGCAGAGCTCCGAAGGCTCTGTCACACTAAAAGTAGTGCCCCTCTCACACTATCTATAACTACATAATGTTGATATCAAATTCAGCAAAGGATCACCAGCACCACATAATACCTAATGCCTCTGGCTCTATATACCATTTACCTTTTTATATAACAATTGTAATTACTATAGACTAGTTCACACATCCTCCAATGTCTAAATATCGGGAAATTTTACAACTTGTTACGAGTTCATGCTCATGCACAGCATACACTCGTGCCAGTTGCCACCTGGTTATGCAAGTAAGTCAGGCGCCCGCCGACCCGACTGTCATCCCGCACAGTAAATTCTCCAAGCCATTAAAATGAAGACAGAACTGAGCCCAGTGGCCATCCCACTGCCATCTCCTGTGTGTTTTGTGTGTTTGTTTGTGTGTGTTGTGTGTGTTTGTGCGTGTTTGTGTATGTTTGTGCGTAATTAATGGGGTTTAGAAGCTGTGATTCTGTGATGAGATGAGAGTTGTTTGTGTGTACTTGTTTGTGTGCATGTTTGTGTGTGCATGTTTGTGCATGTTTGTGCGTGATGAATGGGGTTTAGAAGTTGTGATTATGGTGATGACATGAGAGTTGTTTGTGTGTACTTGTGTGTGTTTGTGTGCGTGTTTGTGTGTGCATGTTTGTGCATGTTTGTGCGTGATGAGTGGGGTTTAGAAGCTGTGATTCTGGTTATGAGATTAGTTGTTTGTGTGTACTTGTGTGTGTTTGTGTGCATGTTTGTGTGTGCATGTTTGTGCATGTTTGTGCGTGTTGTGGTGTGGTGGGGTTTGGTGTGTTTGGTGTGTGGGTTGTTTGTTGTTTGTGTGTGTTTGTGTGTGCATGTTTGTGCATGTTTGTGCGTGATGAATGCTGTTTAGAAGTTGTGATTATGGTGATGAGATGAGAGTTGTTTGTATGTACTTGTGTGTGTTTGTGTGCATGTTTGTGTGTGCATGTTTGTTCTTGTTTGTGCGTGATGAATGGGGTTTAGAAGCTGTGATTCTGGTTATGAGATTAGTTGTTTGTGTGTACTTGTGTGTGTTTGTGTGCGAGTTTGTTTATGTGCATGTTTGTGCGTGAGGAATGGGGTTTAGAAGCTGTGATTCTGGTGATGACATGAGATTTGATCACATTTGGTGTTGATTGATTGATTGATTGATTGATTCTGGGTGGTGTGACGCCGTAACATCAGCAAACTTCGACTAAATCTGCTATATGCTGCGGATCTTTGTTAATACTCTTTAAGAAAGAGTAAATTAAATTCCAGTCAAACTAACGAATTTTCCGATTAGTCACTTAGTAATTCCTCTCGCTTTCTCTCGCTCTCACTGTCTCTCTCGGTCACTCTCTCGCTCTCCCTCTCGCTCTCGCTCTCTCGCTCCCGCTCTCTCCCGCTGTCTCTCTTGCTATCTCGCTCTATCTCTCGCTATCTTGCTGTCGGTCTCTCTCTTTCTCTCTCTCTTTCTTTCTCTCTTTCTTTCTCTCTCTGTTTCTCTCTCTGTTTCTCTCTGTCTCTCTCTGTCTCTGTCTGTCTGTCTGTCTGTCTGTCTCTCTCTCTCTCTGCCTCTCTGTCTCTCTATCTCTCTGCCTCTCTGTCTCTCTCTCTCTGTCTCTCTCTCTCTGGAAAGCTTCGTGTAGTGGGTCGATTATTTCCCAACGCTATGACGTTATATACTGGCCCTCCGCAAAGCGCTGGCCTTATTGGCTACTTTGTCACAAACACTTACCATGTCAGTACTACTCTGAATAAATAACTCAACCAGTGAGCATAAAAGAGGTGGTTGCTATTACGTGCTCTTTTCTGACTACAAAGTACAAGACCCACTCAAACACAGAGCCATATTATCGAGTCATTTGAGGCTTTTTGCTTGTATGCTCTGTTTTTTTTGGGTCTTGATTTAACAACAATTCTCCTCCCCGCTGCTTGCACCTCCCACTCCCATCCCTACCCCTCCCTCATCCCACCCCACCCGTCTCCTCCGCCTCTTTTCCAAGTTCCTCCCCTGCCATATCCCCTGCGCTCCCTCCCCTGCCCCTCCCCTGCCCCTCCCCAGCTCCCTTCTGCCTTTCATTTTCCCATTTCCCCATTTCAACTCCCCTCCCCTTCCCGTCCCGTCCTGTTCCCCTTTCTATGCCCCCTTCCACCTCCCCTTCCAGCTCCCCTTTCTCCCCTCCATTCCTCTCCCCTCCCCTCCCCCACACCCCCCCCCCCTTCCCGCCTCCGCCTCCTCTCGCCTCCCCCTTCTGCCGACTCACCTCCTCGCCTCCCTCTTTTTCCACTTCCTTTCCCCACACCTCCTCATCCCCCTCCCTCTTCCTCTCTCACATCCCTACCCCCCCCCCCCCCCCGTTCATGCCGGCCGCCCATTGGAAAGCGCACCCATTTGTCACTGTTTCCCCTCGTGTACAAATTAAAAGGCCGCTGGGAGGGTCAGGGGTTAGGGGTCAGGGGTGGGTGGGATCCGGGCGCTGGCGGTATAACGCCTAAACATGCATGGTTGCGTGCACCCGGGCCCGGCGACCAGCTCCCCCTGGTGGACACTTATGCGATTTCCCCACGCGCGTCGGGCAGACGACCGGATCGATGCCGCTCTGCGGTAACCTGGCGACCGCAAAAGCGCGGGAAAACGCAGCGCGCAATAAATAGCGGCCTATATCGTACAGCCCGGCGGCGCGCCCCGCCGCCTCCCGCCCGGGAATTGGGGAAATAGGCGTGTTGGTCAATCAGCGAAGAAGGGATGACACCTCTTAAAGGGATTGTCTCGGGTGGTGCTTCTCAGCTCTCACTTGGCGGGATATCCTCCTAAGCAGCTTACGACTGCGGCGCGAGCCAAGTTTTGGCATTAATAAGTAGACGTTCGGTGCTGTGATGCGAAATGGTTCTGATGCAGTCGCGCCTTTTTAAGACGTCGCTAATCACGTAGCCATGACAACGGTCCCCGGTGTCACGACGGCAGGCTCGCTGATTGGCTGATTCCCTGCGCTGACCGTAAGCTGAGCCCTGATTGGTCAGTTGGGTGTGATGCCAACGTGACGTGACGTACCGGTGAGGTCGGCAGGTTCACTTCGCTGACAGGCTGTCATTGTCGATATTACCAGATCCTTTCAGCTGCCCCAATGTGTTCCGCAACCTTTTCTCCGTGAGCCAACTTTTATTGTGTGCACGTCCGTCTCCCGTTTTGGTAGATCATGGTGTAAAATATTCCGATAATGATGTATTGGTGGGGAATGCAAATGTTCTATTTATGAAAAAGGTATATAGGACCAGGTGCATAGATGAGTTTATATAGTTGCTGGTGGTACTTTACTCATTGTGAATAGATAATCTGTAAGGGGCACTCAGAGCTCTACCCACTACCACTAGTCATGGATCACCACACACTCAGCTCAGGGCAGGTGGTGACCAAAGGGAGCCACGCCGTTTGGTCGTGGAGGGCAGATCACTGTAACCATTCTCATTCTGTAACTGATTCTCATTGGTAGAGCTGTAGATGTTTGATTCTCATTGGGAGAATGTGGTCAGGTGATATGCCACACTGGATCCATGAACCATATAAAGAATAACCCTGAGGGCTTGGCTCTCTCTCTTCTTTCACTCTTTATACTCTTCTTTTCTCTTTGTGCCTGTATTGATTTCACCATAGCCTGCCTACACAACCACAGATCCGAGCCATGGACTTTATAATGGTGTTCCAACCTGTGGGTTCGAACCCTGGGTCGACTCAAACCAATGACTTTTAAATTGATACTTATCGCTTCTTGGCCGGGTGCTCGGGATTAATAAGATAGGGCAAGGACTGGTTGGCTCAGCGTCAGGATAATGTGACTGAGTGAGATATCAGGTCTATGAAAGTCGCCACGAGTGCGCACTGCCACAAGTCGGTACCCATCCTGATATAACCTTAGATGTTGCAAGGACTTAAAAATCCATCAACCAACCAACCATCTTGTGTACACACCTGACTGGTTGGGTGATAACTCGCCGATAGCCTCCAGTGGTGAACCAGATTATCCTGTATTGCCACTCCTTTAGATGGAAAGGTGTGACTCACGGCTATCAAATGGTATATATATATATACACAAGTATATATGTATATATGTATTTATAATATTATATAGATGGATATACACAGTACATATAGTAATAAATAGTATGGATACAAGCAGTGTACATTAAAACTTCCCTAAACGACCACCTCCACAGATTGACCACTCCCCTATATCGATCGCTTTATTTGGGTCCCAACAATAAATATCATTGTAACCAAAATATAACTTCCTAAACCGACCACCTCCCCAAACCGACCACTTAAAGTCGGTCCCAAAGTCGGTCGATTTAGAGAGGTTTCACTGCATATAAATGTATGTAACCAGATGTATCATGTTTAGATTATGTCTATGTATTATGTTGTTTTACGTCCTAGCAACATCTATGGTTATATCAGGATGGGTACTGACTTGTGACAGTGCACACTCATTGTGAGTTTATAGTGCTGCCCACTGGGATACCAGGGTACTGGCACCATGACCTGATATCCCACCATCACATTGTCCTAATACTGTGCTAACCAGTCCATGCCTTATCATAGTAATGCCAAGCACCAGGCTTAGGTAGCGACAAGTATGAATTTGATAAGTCCTCGGTTTGACTCGGCTACGATTCAAACTCCCAACCTTCTGCACGAGAAGCCTGCGCTATTCCGATTCGGCCATCCCATCCAGTCTATGTATTATATCCCTGTGGATATGAAGTAATATGGAAGACAAATATGATGTACCAGGATCTCTTAAGTGTTTCGCCAGATAGACAATGTATTGTGGGAAATTTTTTACTTGTATTGTGCATTCGTTGATTTTGTGGGGGAAATTTCAATCGCGAAGAATTGGTTTTCCTCATTGCAGTGCTATAGGATGAGTAGATAAGATATATAAGTGGATAAGATAGATGAGTAGAAAGCTAGCTAGATAGATAGCTAGAGAGATACAGAATACTTTATGGATGGTAAAAAGCCAATGTTATGAGTTGCATAGATCAAGACGGGATGGCAGAAAGAGTTGGGCGTCCGTCTCCTGTTTTGGGAAAACGGGGGATCCGAAACCCATGGGTTTGTGGGTTTGAACCCTGGTCGAGTCAAACCAATGACTTAATAATTGATACTTGTCGCTTCCTAGCCGAGCGCTCAGCATTATTGGGATAGGGCAAGGAATGGTTTGCTCAGTGTCAGGATAATATCAGGTCATGGTGCTGGCAGCCTGGTCTCCCAGTGGGGCAGCACTATAAAGTGACCATGAGTGTGGACTGTCACAAGTCGGTACCCGTCCTGATATGACCTTGGATTTTGCTAGGACGTAAATCAACAAAACACACATGAGTTGCATAGTAGTGATTGCCACCCGCTCTGATGCTGCTATTTCCTCATTGGCCAGTCAAGTAATGCCCGCCAGACATCTTCCGAGAATGGCGATTAGCAACACCATGCTGGCCTCACACCTTTGGGATTCCGCAACCGCGTCCTTCTCCCTCCCCAGCCGACAGCTCAAAACTACCCCCCCCCCCCCCCCCCCCCCAGTGAGGAGGGGTTTTCTTTCTGCTTTCTGCTCATTAATACCCCCACTAACGTAGTAATGTTATTTCTGATGACTGTTCCTCACAGCTGGCTATTGACCATTGTTGGCATGTTTTTCTTGCAAGTGTTTCCAATATTGTTATTGCCCAGCTTCGCATCAGAACCGGACAGAGTCATGTAGCGCGTGTCTACTTCCTGTGTGGAGCTTCACTTCTCACCTGGCTATCATTTCAGGCCCTCGAATATGGCTTTTATTGCTGACATGGCGTAAAATTATTATGGCTCCATCAGGCCCTCCCGTCTCCCTCCTTTATGGTCATATCAGGACGGGTACCGACTTCTGACAGTGCGCACGCATGGCGACTTTATAGTGCTGCCCCACTGTGAGACCAGCACCGTGACCTGATAATTGATATCCTACTCAGTTACACTATTCTGATACCGAGCCAACCAGTCCTTGCCCTATCCTAATAATGCCGAGCACCAAGCTAGGAAGTGACAAGTATCAATGTTGTCCGTCATTACTTTGACTCGACCGGGAATCGAACTCTTGATCTGCCGCACGGGAGGCCTGCGCTCTACCGATTTGGCCACCGCGTCCGATGGTGTTTCTCTGGCGAGGTGCAGAGGGTGCTCTGTGTAGAACTGGAACTAGAACTACTAGAAGCGACATACCACGTGATCGCGCCTGGCAAAAGGTAGCCGTCTGTTGCTGTCTAATCTAATCTAATTCTAAAAGCAGATCCCGATAGGCCGGCCATCGCCACCCATCAACACCCATATCCGCACTTTTTGTCGGAACAATAACAAACAATAACAAACAAAATAACAAACAAAAACAATACCGGCTGAGGCTCCTAGACGAGCCGAACCCGATGACGATCCTCAAGGGACCAATCCATCAATTAGGCAACAACTGATTTCCATTGTTTCATCTGGCTAATTACTATTTCAATCTGCTCCGTGTTTAATGCAGAAGGGCAGGGAGGATGGAAGTAGCAGTAGCAGTAGCAGTAGCAGTAGCAGTAGCAGTAGCAGTAGCAGTAGCAGTAGCAGTAGCAGTAGCAGTAGCAGTAGCAGTAGCAGTAGCAGTAGCAGTAGCAGTAGCAGTGGTGGTCCTGGCCCCCCTGTCAACCCCACCTCCCTCCTTCTCCCTCTCCCCCCCCCCCTTTTGCCCCCCCCCCCCCCCCCCCCCACACAACACACACCCACATCCACACACCGGGTGCCATGGCTGAATCGGTAAAACGCGGGCCTCGCGTGCGGGAGATCGGGTGTTCGCTTCCCGGTCGAGTCAAACCAATGACTTACAAAAATTGATACTTGTCGCTTCGTTACCTAGTGCTCATCATTATTAGGATAAGGGAAGGACTGGTTGGCTCAGTGTCAGGATAATGTGACTGAGTGGGATATTGGGCGATGGTACTGGTGACCTGATTTCGCTGTGGGGCAGCACTAGAAAGTCCCCAGGAGTGAGCGCCGTCACAAGTCGGTACCCGTCCTCATATGACCTTAGATGTTGCCAGGACGTAAAACTCCAACAACCAACCAACCACATCCACACACACACACACACACACACACACACACACACACACACACACACACACACACACACACACACACACACACACACACGCGCGCGGGCCCCGCGCACTGAAGACAAATAGATGTCGACCCTTGCCCTACATTACGAGCAAATCCTTTTGGATCTCTACTAATCTATTTATTTGGCTGTAATTAATTTCTGCGCACGGCTCGCTTCATTCGTCTCCATCAACGTCGCGTTGCCATGGCGACTGTGCCTGACAGATGCGGCACCTGGAGCAGGGACGAGAACGGCGAGGTGATGCGAGAGTAGCGAGGTTTGGGTGCGGTGAGAGTGTGTGGGGGTGAGAGGTTGAGGTGGGTGGAGTGGGGGGGGATTTAGTCTCTTTTAGCGGCTCCTCCTCCTCCTCTTCCTCCTCACCTAGACAGCAGTAGATCCGGGTGAGGGTTAAGGTGGGTGCGGTTTGGGGGTTGGGGTTGGGTGGGGTTGGGGTGGGTAAGGGTTCAATGGGGGTGGGAGGGGGTGGGGTGGGGTGTGGCTATAAGGGCTTGTAGAGAGGCGCTGTCGGTCAAGTGGCGGGGACTGGTCAGTGTCTCGCAGATAAGCCTGGGAGCGCCTCCCTCCCTTTAAACGGTCCTGGCCTGCCCTGACCTGCCCAGCCTTGCCCTGCATCACCACCACACCACCCCACCCCACCCCACCGCACCCCGCCCCGCCCCGCCCCGCCCCGCCCCGCCCCGCCCCGCCCCGCCCCGCCCCGCCCCGCCCCGCCCCGCCCCGCCCCGCCCTGCCCTGCCCTGTACTGCCCCATTCACCCTGTCCTACCCGGTCGCACCCTGAACCTGTCCCGCCACACCTCGCCCAGCTCGCCCAGCTCCGCCCCGTGCTGCCCCTTCCTTATCCCACCCCACCGTGTCCTACCTCACCCCGCCCCACCCCGCTCCACCCAGACCCCACTGACCCACCCGGCACCGCCCGCTCTATCTACCCGTCTGACGGGAGACGCACCTGCACCGACCAACCCGTTCACATTCAACACGGCGCAGGCCGCTTGATCTCTCCGTCTCTCGCGTTACGGAGGCCGACCACGGTTTGGTGCCGACCACCGCCTCGCCCGCGTCCAGAAGGCTGGGTGTGCGCGTTGTGACGCGACCCGTCTTCAGTTAGAGAGTGTTCAGCCACTGCACTAGGAGCGTAATCGATTAATCAACTCCGGTCACCCGAGCCACTTTTTGGCGCATGCGCACATCCTACAGACTCGGGTCGAATAATCGAATACGCTTCTCCACGCTCGGGTGAAAAAAATGATTATCTTTTTTAATAACCAAAAAAACTACAGTAGAATAGGATTTAAAGTATTTTATGATCGCCTAGTTTAGCTATATTTCCATTTCATTAATCTAATTTATTCTTTAAAAAAAATATGTATGACTGGTACTAGTAGCTGTTATCCTGCAGGATGGTACCAGCGCAAATGTGACGTCATCGCTCGTTCCCAACCCCAGCTACGAGGTGGGTTATTTGGGTCGGATCGTTTTTCACACGGCACATGTATCTGTCGACTCTACTCGAGGTGTTCGATTTGAAATTCTGACGACTCGGGTGACCCGAGTCGCCGGGTCGTGTTAATCGATTACGGCCCCAGTGTGTGTGTGTGGGCTGTGTTGGGGTAAGTGTGTGTGTGTGCGCGCGTCACCCTTTTCGTTTGGGGGGGGGGGGGGGCTGGAACCACTAGACCCACCTTTACCCATCCCTTCCTCCTAAACCCTTGCTGCTGTCGACTGGATACAAGTGCTGTGCTTCCACCGGACCGGAGTGATTGGGGGCCGCCCCAACAATTTATCGTTTAATTGTTGTAAAGACATCCCCAGCTTCTACAACCATCCCACCAGAAGATTAATCTTCAACCAAAGATGGGACCTATTTATCGGTGCCTCTCTATATTGTTACAGTTCAGCAGCCATAACCGTTGTCAGGTTACGAACCCCCCAGAAGTCAAGACCATGCTGCACAGTGAGCTGCGGCTACCAGCAACATTAGTTCTTCCCACTGCCGTTAGATGGCGGGTTGCTGGTGGGAATCATATATAAGACATTTTCTAGAGTATGCTGCACAGTGAGTTGCTGCTACCCACAACACTAGTTCTTTCCACTGCCGTCAGTTGGTGGAAATCCGTTATCACTGATTCCTCTTTGGTAAACTGTGAAAATGTGTAAAAGTTGGAAAATGTGTAACCGCCGCTGGTTTGACTGTGCTGGCCTGGATTATCGGCGGCATCTCGCGTGTTCTGGCATTCGACATTAATGGGATAGGATAAGAACTGGTTATCACCGTGCCATGATAATGCGACTGAGTGGTCATGGTGCCGGCGGCCTGCTTTCCCAGTGGGACAGCACTATGAAGTCACCATGAGTGTGCACTGTCATAAGTTGGTACCCATCCTGATATGGCCTTAGATGTTGGCATGATGTAAAACTCCAACAACCAACCAACCATCTGGCTTGTAGTCAGCCGAGCTCTGATTGGTTTAAATACCCGCCAACGCTGGCAGCCAGTCTCTGCTGTATTAGTCCGGCTGGGATAAGGTATTTGCAGATTTACTATTACAGTAAAACCTCTCTAATTCGACCGACCATGGGACCGACTTTAAATCGTCCATTTACTCGGGAGGTGACCGGTTTTGAGAATTAGAATATCCTTACATTTGCACCAATCTATTTGCCGCATTCACATTCACATTCACATTCGCGTTCGTACTCGCATCGGGCGTATGGAAGCACCACTATTCATTTACATGCTTTTCGATTTTTATTCGCATTCGCATTCGCATTCGCATTCGGATGCCGCATACCGTGTATACGGAATCTTAGCTTTAAGCGATCCCTATAGGGGAGTGGTCCATCTGTGGAGGTGGTCGGTGAGAGGTTTTACTGTCCTAATAACGCCAAGGCACGACAGTAGTTGTGTCAGTAGGCCCTGGGGAGCCTACCTACCACTCACTGCAGGCGGCCACTTTGATCTGTCTCTCCTCCTTTTTTTTGGTACTTCATTTAGGGGGAGGTTTTAGGTGTTTGTGTGTGGTTGATTTCTTGGTTTTCTTTTATGCGTATATATTTTTTATATTTTAATCAGAAGTCACGTTTGCCTGGCCTAATGAGTAAATGAACTAGCTATACGAACGTAGGGCGTCCCTTAACCATCTGTTCATAGGTTCCTGAGGGGCGATGGGGGGGAGAGGTGGAAAAAGACGAGATAAAAATAACCACTTTTTAAAGTATACTAATTAGCCCTTTTTTATTTGAATTAAATTTAATATTACAACGATCTTAGCAATATTCTAGAATGGCTCTTTGAAAATTGTTTTAGTATGTGTTATCTTTCAATAAAGAAATACCAGCAGTGAGTTGGATTATACTGACATGTTTTACTCCTAACACAGTGACAAATGAGATTTAACTATTTGCGTTAATTTTGTTATGTTTAGTTGGATGAATATGCAATTCCTATTAATGGAAACCACATATTGTTTCTTGTTTTTGTTCCTCGTAATGTCAGCGCTAGCTTTAGAGAAATATTAAATATTAAATAAAAATTGACCGGGCGTGCTGGCCAAATCAGTAGAGCGCAGGCTTCCCATGACGGGAGTTGGATTCCCGGCCGAGTCAACCAATGCCTTAAACAATGTATACTTGTCACTACCTAGCCTGGCGCTCGGCATTACTAGGATAGGGCAAGGACTGGTTAGCTCAGGTTCTATATAATGTGTCTGAGTCAGATATCGGGTCATGGTGCCGGGACCCTGATCTCCCAGCAGCAATATGAAGTCGCCATGAGTGTGTACTGTCACAAGTCGTCCTGATATGCCCACATACGTTGCTAGGATATAAAACCCACACAAACAAATTAAAATTGTGCGGTTGGGGAACTGTTACAAGAACAATGTCCTCTCCCCCTCCCCCACTCCCACCACCCCCACCACCCACTAACTCGCCCCCCCCTATCCCCCCCCCCCCCCCCCCCCCCCCCCCCCCCCCCCCCACAATCGCGATCTCCTCTGCCCGGCACAGCAATCTCCAGAGAAGGCTGACAATGGGCAAGCTCTGATAGAGTTGGAAATTACACACAGACGAAGATAAAACAATGGCTCTGATAATTAGCGAGGGGTAAGGAAAAAAAAGGCAGCCTACAAGATGGTTAGATAAAACAGTGCGGCAGCACACCCTTCTAATCGGCGCTAATCTGTGCTGGGATCCAGCGGGAGCCAAACCGTCCCAATGATCCAACAGGCCCCAGCTGCGCGGATCATTTCATCGGGATGATCACCTTTTTGTTGTTGTTATTGTATTTCTTGTTGTTCTTGTTACCAATGGCACCGTTATGCCATGATTAAAACCCAGCACACGCGCACATACGCACATGCATATACACGCACGCAAACACACGCACATATATATATATCCACACACACACACACACACACACACCGGGCGCGGTAGCCGAATCGGTAGAGTGTGGGCCTCGTGTGCGGGAGATCGAGAGATCGGAGTTTGGAGTTCGGTTCCCAGTCGAGTCAAACCAATGACTTATAAATTGATACTTGTCACTTCCTAGCTTGGCGCTTGGCATTAATAGGATATGGCAAGGACTGGTTAGCTCAGTGTCAGGATAATGTGAATGAGTGGGATATTGATATTAGGTCGTGCTGCCATTGACTTGATTTCCCTGTGGGGCAGCACTATAAAGTTGCCATGAGTGGGCACTGTTACAAGTTGGTACTCATCCTAATATGACCTTAGATGTTGCCAGGACATAAAATTCCAACAACCAACGAACCAACCAACCATACACACGCACACATGCACACACCCATTCTGCTACTTTATTACTGCTCGTCTCATGCATCATTGTAGGTCATCATTACGTCGACTGGTGTGTTTTTGGATATGTGCTGATTGCGGTATAGTTAAAGTAATCACTTCCAAGAGGACACATTGCACTACCATTCCCGCACTACCCTTCCCGATTAAGAAACTGCGTCTGTGGATAGATAGAGCTATTTGCCCGGCAACAAACTAGGCCACCAGTGAAGAATGCATAGAATCCAGTCTTACAAGCTTCACATTAAAATGATTAGAATTTCATTCAAAGTATATAAATATATATACATATGATATATATATATATACATATCTTTTATATATATATTTTTTTACCTCGGTACTACGCCTCTGGCTACTCATAGACCAGGGAGAAAGAAGCACATCCGGGTCCAGCAATTACCATAATCAGCTCACAGTAGGAGGACGTTTGTGAGCAGCTCTGGCAGTTTTTCTACTTTAACTACAAAACCAAGAAGGTCGATACATTGGTTCAGTTCATGTTAGCATTCACGTACAAAGTTTTAAAATCCTGTTCACTAAGTTTTTGCTGATTTACAGCTTAGTTTTGATAGTGTTAAATATGATCGTTAGAACAATGCATCCATTGTTTGGTTATTAATTAAGCCGCCTGGTGCCAAACGGAGAGATGTTTGGCAGGAGCCACTTACTTTTCTAGGATTTATTCCTGGGTTTCGTTAAGATTCCCCATTCATTATTCTCGTTAAGGCATACCTCTGAGTCCTATAGTATTTTCTTCAACTTGTTGGCGAAGAAATCCACAGGCGGGAGAAGTTGATAGGTTTAAAGAGTGTGGGAGCGCACCGCTACACTTGTCCATACCCCTCATTTGGATCAGTTGGTTTACCATACCATCATCCTGCGACTGTCAAATTAGCCAAACACCTGCGTTAAATACAGTTTCTAACGCCATAAGACTTATTCTGTACGCTACCACGACTACATGTTTTGCTAGAACGAAAACGAAAACAGTATCCACAAAGAGTTAAGATAATTTGTTATCCTATTAAGTACGTAAAAGATTGCTGGACCCGGATGTGCTTCCTTCTCCCTGACCCATGACTATCCGAGGCTAGTACCTCGGGAAAATGACCAGACGGGATGGCTGAATGAGTTAGAGTGTCCGTCTCCCGTGTTGGTAGATCGTGGGGTCGTGGGTTCGAACCCTGGTCAAGTCAAACCAATGACTTAAAAATTGATACTTATTGCTTCCTAGCCTGGTGCTTGGCATTATTAGGATAGGGCAAGGACTGGTTTGCTCAGTATCAGGATAATGTGACTGAGTGGGATATCAGGTCATGGTGCTGGCAGCCTGGTCTTCCAGTGGGGCAGCACTATAAAGTCGCCATGAGTGCGCACTGTCACAAGTCGGTACCCATCCTGATCTGACCTTAGATGTTGCTAGGACGTAAAACAACAACAAACAAACAAACAAAACCTCGGGAAAACACCAGTTATCCATCATCTGTACCCAGGTAAGATTCGTATAACTATACTATAGAAAAAATCCTCTGGTGCGACTGTCACTTGTCGACACCAGATGGAGGGGAGGTGGGCGCAGTTGGCGCCACCGGTCAAGTGCGGAGTCTTACGGAGAATAACAATGGCATCAAGTAATATAATATTAATAAAGGAAACAATTCCCTTCGTATTTTTATACTCGCATAATACGTTATACACCACATCATTTCATGCCAAACCATCAAGTATCGATTATGGCTTCTCGGCATGTTTCTACAAATTACTTTCACTGTCACTGTCACTGTCCTGACTTACCTATGGAGTGTTACCCTCCGATTTGTGTGTGTGTATGTATGTATGTATGTAATGTATGTATGTATGTATGTATGTATGTATGTATGTATGTATGTATGTATGTATGTATGTATGTATGTATGTATGTATGTATGTATGTATGTATGTATGTATGTATGTATGTATGTATGCATATGTATGTATGTATGTATGTATGTATGTATGTGTGTGTATGTATGTATGTGTGTATGTATGTGTGCATGCGTGTATGTATCTGTGCATGCGTGTATGTATGCATGTATGTATGCGTGTATGTATGCGTGTATGTATGCGTGTATGTATGCGTGTATGCATGTGTGTATGTGTGTGTATGTATGCGTGTATGTATGCGTGTATGTAAACATTTTTAAACGCGGTGACCGATTCGGTAGAGTGCAAGGCTTGCTGTGTGGAAGGTCGGGGGTTCGATTTCCGGTCGAACCAACTCAATGACTTACAAAATCGTAGATAAAGGATTCACCCGGTACTCGCAGTACATGGGTGAAGATCAATCAGCCTTATATAAAAACGGTCGAAAAATCGGGCTAATGAAATGAGTTTTTATGAGAGCCTAATGTCACAATCTAAGAAGCAACATTTATTCTTTGTATATGTCTTCATATTTCCCTGCTACCTTTGAGTTGAAAAATATAATAAAACATCTGGTTTAATAAGATTTCAAAGTGAAATCGACGGCGTTCTATGGCCGCCATCTTGTCTTTTTGCATTCTCTCCCATTTCACCAACTCTGTGCTGATATAAGTAACCATTTGACACTGGAGCCAGGCATTGTACTTCCTGTTCCATACTAAAGCTATTTTCGCCCGTATTTACATTACGTTGCCCTTCACCCATGTACTACAAGTACCGGGTGAATCTTTTATCTAACAAAATTGATGCTTGTCGCTTCCTACTCCTGGCCCGGTGCTCAGCATTAATAGGATAGGTCAAGGACTGGTCAGCCCTCCCAAATGAGTCCTGCCTACAGACAGGGACGTAATCACCCACCATCGTCTAGTTTATATACCACCACTGACTGCCCAGTAAGTCCCGCTAACAGACAGGGACGTGATCATCCACCATCGTCTAGTTTATATACCACCACTGCCTGCCTAGTAAGTCGTGCTAACAGACAGGGATGTGATCATCCACCATCGTCTACTTTATATACCACCACTGACTGCCCAGTAATTCCTGCTAACAGACAGGGATGTGATCACCCACCATCGTCTAGTTTATATACCACCACTGACTGCCCAGTAATTCCTGCTAACAGACAGGGATGTGATCACCCACCATCGTCTCGTTTATATACCACCACTGCCTGCCCAGTAAGTCGTGCTAACAGACAGGGACACGATCATCCACCATCGTCTAGTTTATATACCACCAGTGACTGCTCAGTAAGTCCCGCTAACAGTCAGGGATGTGATGACCCACCATCGTCTAGTTTATATGCCACCACTGACTGCCCAGTAAGTCCCGCTAACAGACAGGGACGCGATCACCCACCATCGTCTAGTATATATATACCACCACTGACTGCCCAGTTATTCCCGCTAACAGACAGGGACGCGTTCATCCACCATCGTCTAGTTTATATACCACCACTGACTGCCCAGTAAGTCCCACTAACAGACACGGATGTGATCATCCACCATCGTCTAGTTTATATACCACCACTGATGGCCCAGTAAGTCGCGCTAACAGACAGGGACACATTCATCCACCATCGTCTAGTTTATATACCACCACTGACTGCCCAGTAAGTCCCGCTAACAGACAGGGATGCATTCATCCACCATCGTCTAGTTTATATACGACTACTGACTCGCCAGTAAGTCCCGCTAACAGACAAGGATGTGATCATCCACCATCGTCTAGTTTATATGCCACCACTGACTGCCCAGTAAGTCCCGCTAACAGACAGGGATGCGAACACCCACCATCGTCTAGTTTATATACCACCACTGACGGCCCAGTAAGTCCCGCTAACAGACAGGGACGCGATGATCCACCATCGTCTAGTTTATATACCACCACTGACTGCCCAGTAAGTCATGCTAACAAACAGGGATGTGATCATCCACCATCGTCTAGTTTATATACCACCACTGACTGCCCAGTAATTCCTGCTAACAGACAGGGATGTGATCACCCACCATCGTCTAGTTTATATACCACCACTGCCTGCCCAGTAAGTTGTGCTAACAGACAGGGATGTGATCATCCACAATCGTCTAGTTTATATACCACCACTGACTGCCCAGTAATTCCTGCTAACAGACAGGGATGTGATCACCCACCATCGTCTATTTTATATATCACCACTGCCTGCCCAGGAAGTCCCACTAACAGACACGGATGTGATCATCCACCATCGTCTAGTTTATATACCACCACTGACTGTCCAGTAAGTCGTGCTAACAGACATGGATGTGATCATCCACCATCGTCTAGTTTATATACCACCACTGACTGCCCAGTAAGTCCTGCTAACAGACAGGGACGTCATCACCCACCATCGTCTAGTTTATATACCACCACTGCCTGCCCAGTAAGTCGCGCTAACAGACAGGGATGTGATCATCCACCATCGTCTAGTTTATATACCACCACTGACTGCCCAGTAAGTCCTGCTAACAGACAGGGATGTGATCACCCACCATCGTCTAGTTTATATACCACCACTGCCTGCCCAGTAAGTCGTGCTAACAGACAGGGATGTGATCACCCACCATCGTCTAGTTTATATACCACCACTGCCTGCCCAGTAAGTCGTGCTAACAGACAGGGATGTGATCATCCACCATCGTCTAGTTTATATACCACCACTGCCTGCCCAGTAAGTCCTGCTAACAGACAGGGATGTGATCATCCACCATCGTCTAGTTTATATACCACCACTGACTGCCCAGTAAGTCCTGCTAACAGATAGGGATGCGATCACCCACCATCGTCTATTGACCGTCCAGGTCTCGAACCAGCCCAGTCGCCCGTCGTGACGCGCTGTTAAGTAAATCGGGGGGGGGGGTATTGTTATCCGATTAGTATCACCACTAATTAGCTTAGCGGCTACTTAAGCGTAGTCTCCCCGTACCGCCAGATTGCCAATCGATGACTGTCAATTAAGGATCTAAACGCATCTGTTATCGGCAGGCTCTAATCAGTCGTCAGTGTGGTAGGTGGGGTGGTGGTAGTGGTGGGTGGTGGTGATGGTGGGTGGTGGTCGTGGCGGTTGTTTCGTGGTGGGAATGGGTTGGTGGTGGTGGTGGGACTGGGTGGTTAGTGGGAGTGGGTGGTGGTGGGAGTGGTTAGTGGTGGTGGGTGGTGGTTGGTGGTGGGAGTGGGTGGTGTAAGAATAGACGAGGTGACTACTTGGATGTCTGTATGGCAAGTGCCAGTTTATTGGTATTCGATTTACCACGTCACGTGCATGTGTGTCGACCGCCGCTTGTACCGGCAAGCGCTGGTACACGAAAACTACAAGTGGTGGGTGTTGGGATTGGGTGGTGGGTGGTTGGTGGTTGGAGTGGTGGTGGTTAGTTGGTGGTGGGAGTGGGTGGTTGGTTGGTGGTGGGAGTGGGTGGTTGGTTGGTGGTGGGAGTGGGTGGTTGGTTGGTGGTGGGAGTGGGTGGTTGATTGGTGGTGGGAGTGGGTGGTTGGTGGGTGGTAGGGAGTGGGTGGTGGGAGTGGGTCATATGTGGTTGGTGGTGGGAGTGGTTGGTGGGAGTGGGTGGTGGGAGTGGGTCATAGGTGGTTGGTGGTGGGAGTGGGTGGTTGGTGGTGGGAGTGGGTGATGGGGGTGACGGTGGTGGTGGGTGGTGGTAGTGTGGCATATTCCATCCAATCCCCCCCCCCCACACACACACACACATATACATATATACTTCTATATACTTCCACACCTCACCTGAACTCACCTGACCTCATTTCACAGCGCAGGTCTCCCGTGCGGGAGATCGGGAGTTCGATTCCTATTCGAGTCAAACCAATGACTTACAAAGTTGATAATTGTCGCTTCCTAACTTGTCACTTGTCACTTCACGTCCTGGCAACATCTCAGGTCATATCAGGACATGTACTGACTTGTGACAGTGTGCACTCTCAGTGACTTTTATAGTGCCACCCCACTGAGTGACCAGGCCACAGGCACCATGACCAGATTCCCCCCACTCGGTCAGTCACATTATCCTGACACTGAGCTAACCAGTCCTTGTCCTATCCTTTTAATGCCGAGCGCCGGGCTAGCAAGCGACAAGTATCAATGTCATAAGTAATCGATTTGACTCGACTGGGAATCGAACTCTCGACCTTCCGAACAGGAAGCCTGTGCTCCACCGATTCGGCCACCGCGTCCGGTACGCCGTAATCTTATCTGCGACCCGCTCTGTCTGCCACATTGCATCGAGCTAACTGGCGTTTTGCTAATTAACTAGTTTGAGATTAATGCCGCCCGTCCTCTCCGTATCATTAGCCGGAAAAGCGAGGCGCAAGTACAATTAGTCTGCTTGCGCGTTGGGCTGCCTATCGGGTGAGCGATAGCTTATTGGGGAGAGGAGGGGGGGGGGGGTCTTTTTTTTTGGTGTGGGGGAGGAGGAGGAGGAGGAGGAGTAACAGACGATACATGATCTTTAATGAAAGTACTATAGACGAGATCACCGTTCCGACTGCGCATGTGCTGAAAACGGCGTTGGCAGCAAAGCAAGTGCGGATGACCATTGAGTTTGCCGATACGCGTAGGGAAAAACTGATATTTTATTCAAAATTGATAGAAATACAGAACGATTTGGCATAAACATGTATGCACACATGCAATATAAATGATCTGATGAATATAACTAACACAAAAATAGCCATAGTTAAACATTTTGAGCTTAGAAACATACAATTCCACACACAAAAATCAGTCACTTTATCCACATCACTATTATTAATTCTTGTTCTAAATATTAAAATGCCAAATGTGTCAACAGACACTTGTTTCAGAGAAATATATAACCAATATCTGATTAACCCTACTCATTTTCTAGTTCTACATATGTCATTAACTATAGGATATAAATAAAAACATGAATAAAATAAGTAAAACTGACTCTGGCTTTGGTTCTAACACTAGTCTGAGTGCCCAGATTTGTCTGGCATAAGATGTGCTGATTATATTGATGTAAATACAATGCCAGATTAAAGATTAATATATTAATTTATTATATATATATTTTTTAGTTAGTGTTCTTTGTTTCAAACAAGAGCAGAGATGGGCTGAAACTATCACATTTCATAGCTACACCCAGTGTATTAGCATGTGCCATGTGCTTCTCGGGTTTGTTTTGCTTTGACGCATCCCACAATGCGCCGCGCCGCTGGAATGGCGATGTAATCTATCATATTGAAATTCAGCAAGATAGCAACAAACTCCGATTCGAGATAACACAAATAGCATAAATCAGTTCCGGCTATGGGGTGTGTTTGTTTCCTTGATCATGTTAGATTAGATTTTGTTCTTAGCGAAATAAATAATTATTTAATGGATTCTAATCTTGAATTGACTGCCAGTGGAAAGATTGTTTATGCAAGTTGCCCAACCCTGTTCCGTATTCAGTGTTTGAAATCGCGCTGTAACTCACATGCTCACGGCTGTTATATCTTTTTCCCCCACAAGAGGTGGCCGAATGAGTAGAGCGTCCGTCTCCTGTTTTGGGAGATCGGGAGATCCGAACCCATGAGTTTGTGGGTTTGAATCCTGGTTGAGTCAAACCAATGACTTAAAAATGTATACTTGTCGCTTCCTAGCCTGGCGCTCGGCAGTATTGGGATAGGGCAAGGACTGGTTGGTTCAGTGTCAGGATAATGTGACTGATTTGGATATCAGGTCATGGTGCTGGTGGCAGCACTATAAAGTTGCCATGAGTGCGCACTGTCACACGTCGATACCCGTCCTGATATGACCTTAGATGTTGCTAGGATGTAAAACAACAAACAACCCCCCCCCCGCCATTTCCTCATAGTTCAACTACAGTTAGGGAATTGCAGGGTCGTACGGGGCCTGGAAACTCTTGAAAATTCTTCAACCTCATTTGCCTCATTTCAAGGCCTCGAAAAGCCCTGAATGTAACCTATTTTGGGGGTATTTACTTTTGAAAATCTTTGAATACCATTAAACTGTTACCGCTGACCTAAAATATGTCCTCAATGGGTTAAGATTTTTTTTAAACACTTTTTTAATGCATTACATTTGTTAGAGCGCCACCTGCGGGCATGGGAGGAAGCGTCACACTTCAAAACCAGTTTATAGGGGCAACCACGGAGGCATTTATGTGTATAGGGACCGCTATAAACATACAGGGAGACATGTATGTTCTTGTTGTTTGTTGGGAGTTTTTATGTCATGGCAACATCTAAGGTCATCAGGATGGGTACCGACTTGTGACAGTGGCCACCCATGGTGACTTTATAGTGCTGTACCACTGGGAGACCAGGCCGCCGGCACAAATGACCCGATTTCCCACTCAGTCAGTTCCGATCTAGACAGTCCTTTCCCTGTGCTAGTAATACCGAGCGCCATGCTCTGTAGTGACAGGTGTGACTTTTGTACGTAATTGGTTGGACTTGACTAGGTTTTCGACCTCCTAACCTTCCACATGAGAATCCTGCACTCTACGCATTCGGCCAACACGTCCAAGCAAAAGAGATATATACACAAACAGGCATACCTCTTTGCATGCATACATGCACACATACATATATGCACATACATGTATACATACATGCATACATGCATAATACCCACCATAATACATAAACACATACATACATGCATAATACATAAACGCATACATACATAATAATATATAATACATAGACATGCAATGCATAATACATAAACGTCTATGCATACATGTATACACATGCACATACATATGACCATGCATATGTACACATATGCACACATATGCACATATACACATACATGCATACATATACACATGCATGCATACATACATGCACACCTACACACATATATGCAAACATACATGCACACATACATGCACACATGCATACACACATACATGCACACATACATACACACAAACACACATACATGCACACATACATACACACACACATACATGCACACATACATACATGATTGCATATATGCACAGATACATACATGCACATATACATACATATATGCATGCATGCATACATACATGCATACATGCACTCATACATGCACACATACATACACAAAATCATGCACACATACACACATACATACACAAATACATGCACACATACATACACACATACATGCACACATACAGGCACACATACATACATACACACATACATACACATATACACATACATACACATGCACACATACATACACACATACATACACACATACACGCACACATACATGCACACATATATACACACATACATGCACACATAAATACACACACATCCATGCACACATCCATGCACACATCCATGCACACATCCATGCACACATACATGCACACATACATACACCCATACATACACATGCACACATACATACACACATACATGCACACATACATGCACACATACATGCACACATACATGCACACATACATACACACATACATGCACACATACATGCACACATACATACACACATACATATCATATCACACACATAGATACACATACATGCACACATACATGCACACATACATGCACACATACACATACATGCACACCTACATGCACACATACATTCACACACATACATACACACATACATACACACATACATGCACACATACACGCACACATGCACACACATACACACACACATACACGCACACATACACGCACACATACACGCACACATACACGCACACATACACGCACACATACACGCACACATACACGCACACATACACGCACACATACACGCACACATACACGCACACATACATGCAGACATACATACACACATACATACACACATACATGCACACATACATACACATACATGCACACATACATGCACACATAGATACACATACATGCACACATACATGCACACATACAGTTCTACAAACAATATAACAGCGTGACGCCCACCGCTAGAGGGGGTACTTATGGCGGCGCGCCCCAATCTGTGCGGCTGAAAGGTACGACGTTCAGGTGTCGGACGGTGACCGGGTGAGTGGCCCGGGGATGGGCGCCGGTAAGATTACCCGGCTGTTGGGCCCGGCACCTCCCGGGGCGGGGGAGGGTGCGGTGCGCGGTGGGAGGTTCGGGGGGCGCCCGCGAGGTGGCCTGCCGGATTGCAGCCGGCCTAATGCAGAAAGGCTCACCTGACGCGGACACCTGCAACCTGCCTGTCAACCCGAGAGGGGCGTCAGGTGTGAGTTTGTGTGTGTGGTGGGTGGGGCGGGGGGCGAGAGGGGCGGTGGGGGGAGGGGAGGGGTGTGAACCGACTTGTGAGTGAGGAGGTGATCTGGGCGGATAATCTTTTCACCTCCCACCCCTCTTCCATTACTTCTCTTTTCACCCAATGACACACACATTTAATATTAAGGCCACCAATGTGGTATATATATATATATAATGTAAAATATATTTAATCCTAAATACTTACATTTAATACCGCTAATGGCACAGGATATATATACATATATGCGTATTATGGACCACCAGCTAATTTAATGCATCTTAAACTTTTGTTATGTATTTGCATGTATTATATTTATTATATTTACTTGTTATCTACTGCATATCTATTATATATAATATATATATATTATATCTTATGTATAGTATTAGTACATGTGTTATATGAAGTAGAAGAAGGCACTTTAATTAAAAGCAGAGCCTTTAAATGGTGTATAAAGGTATATATCGCTTCCTTTTGTGGAATTGTAATATTTTCCAAAATGTTGGTATACTAGTAATAAACATCACTCAAACAACCACTGTGAGCATCTAGCAGAGTGGAGATTGGTTGTATTATTTATGCAATGAGACGGTGAATGATTAGTGATATTGGCCCTTCAGAGTGCTGGGTCACGGCAGTCCTGACCTCGTTCAACATGCTCACCTACACGCACACATGTCTCATAGTCATAGCCATCAAACAGTGCACACGTACCGATACAGCACATACACACCTCACACACACAAATAGCACATACACACATCTCACAGTCATAGCCATCACACAGTGCACACGCACCTACACACCTCACACCTCACACCTCACACACACAAATAGCATGTACACACACACGTCTCACGGTCATAGCCATCACACAGTGCACATGTACCGATACAGCACACACACACCTCACACACACACAAATAGCATGTACACACACATATCTCACAGTCATAGCCATCACACAGTGCACACGCACCGATACAGCACACACACACCTCACACACACATAACACGTACACACACATCTCACAGTCATAGCCATCACACAGTGCACATGCACCGATACAGCACACACACCTCACACAGACATAACACATACACACACATCTCACAGTCATAGCCATCACACAGTGCACACGCACTGATACAGCACACACACCTCACACACACCACCTCACACACACACATAACACGTACACACATATCTCACAGTCATAGCCATCACACAGTGCACACACACCGATACAGGACATACACACCTCACACAAATAGTACGTACACACACACATCTCACAGTCATAGCCATCACACAGTGCACATGCACATACACACCTCACACACAAAAATAGCATGTACATACACATGTCATAGTCTTAAGCCGTGTTCACACGGGCGATGTAAATCGATTCGTAGAAAGCGACTTGTATAGTTCGGGTTACATTTCGCGTGTGAACAGGCGTCTGAGGCGGATTAAGGCTGAATCGATTCACGTGATGCGGATACTGTAAACCACCTAGCGAGGTAGTTTACGTGAGGCGATTTCTGTGATGCGGTTTATTTTGCCCATGTGGACGCAACCGACTTACGTGATGCGGACTAAGCACGTCGAACTATATACTATAATTTGGTCTATGAAACCGCTAGAGGTGCACATATATTTTTTTCATCATTTATTTTTAGGGTTTCACTGCCCAGCAGAAGTTTTGACCGTTCCAAACCAATACGATTCAGTCATTACATATCTAGGTCGAACCCACACTCTCTGGTGCCGGCGTCGTCGAACCCAAAATGGCGCTGGTTAGTCTGGACTTGCTCATGCGCAGATATCCACTTCCGCCTTAAACCGATTCAAAGCACTGCCCGTGTGAACGCGAAACACTTTCAAACTAAATCGATTCATATGATTCGCCTTGTCTAACTCGCTTTATATTTTGCCCGTGTGAACACGGCTATAGTCCTAACCATCACACACCCAGCACACAGTACACATGCACCGACACAACACATACACACATACAGACACCTACCACACATGCACACACCTACCACACATACACACACCTACCACACATACACACCTACCACACATACACACACCTACCACACATACACACACCTACAACACATACACACACCTACCACACATACACACCTACCACACATACACCACACATACACACCTGCCACACATACACACATACACCACACATACACACCTACCACACATACATGCACCTACCACACATACACACACCTACCACACTTACACACACCTACCACACCTACACACACCTACCACACATACACACACCTACCACACATACATGCACCTACCACACATACACACACCTACCACACATACATGCACCTACCACACATACATGCACCTACCACACATACATGCACCTACCACACATACATGCACCTACCACACATACATGCACCTACCACACATACACACACCTACCACACATACAAGCACCTACCACACATACACACACCTACCACACTATATGGTTTATTATATTTTTCAACTCAAAGGTAGCAGGGAAATATTAAGACACATAAAAAGAATAATTGTTGCTTCTTAGATTGTGAAATTAGGCTCTCATTTCATTTCCCCACTTTTTCGACAGCTCTTATATAGGGCTGGTATTCACCCGTGTACTACAAGTACAGGGTGAATCTTTTATCTACTACCACACATACACACACCTACCACACATACACACCTACCACACATACACACACCTACCACACATAACACCTACTACACATACACACACCACACATATACCTCCACGACTCACACACACACACACACACACACACACACACACACACACACACACACACACACACACAACAAACACCCCAGGGGCCATATGCAGGAGTCAGTGTTACCAAGCCAAAACGCGTTTAGAGGGGATTTCTGGTTTAGCGCCGAAAAGTCGGTATGCGGGAGGCGGTGTTATGCTAACACCACGCGTTTAAGGTCCGCGACACTAACCCCATTTCATAGCACGTTTAAGGATGGTGTTAGTGTTAGGTTAGGCCCAAATCTATTCAATGCCATCATATTTAACAGAATTAAATACGCAATAAGTGAAATTTGATCAATTTAACCATAAAAGCGAACCCATATTAACGCTACTGCCGCATTGGCGGCGTTATTCATATTGTCGAATCGACGAATGAAAAGTAAACAAATCGCCGCCGCCGCATCGACATCCATACTGGCCGACGTCGATGTATTAAGCCCAAATCTATTTAATGCTATCATATTTAACAGAATTACATACGCAATAAGTGAAAATTCACCAATTTAACCCTAAAAGCGAACCAATATTAACACCACCGCCACATTGGCGGCGTTATTCATATTGTCGAATCGACGAATGCAAACAAAACAAATCGCCGCCGCAGTGCTGGCTTGTGCCTGGCGTGTTAGATACCGATTAGGTGGTGCTCGCCGGGAACCGGCTGCAGGGGATTCACGTTTAGCTAACGCACACCGTTTAGGCGCTCCTGCATACGGCGTGACATACTTCGCGTGGGCAGTAATAGCTAAACGCGTTTACTGGCTAACACCAACCGACACTATCACTGACTCCTGCATATGGCCCCAGGCGGCCTCCATCTAATCCGGCCCCAGCCGTATACCATCACCTCTCGGCCCACAGAAGTCAGCTGCCTGTTTACACAAGAAAGGAAGGCAGTCGGGTGTAAACGCCACCTAGCGGGTTATATCAACTCGGGGCCGCCACCGAAACTCGGCCTTTGAGACTCGGCAAGCGAACCCGGCATTTGGGGAGAGGGGGCGAGGCAGGGCGGGCAGTTGGTGGAACGGGCTGGGCGGGGGGGGGAGGGGCGCGAGGCAAGGTGGGCAGTGGATGGGTTGGTGGAACAACACCCATTTTAGGGCAATATTTTACATGGTTTTCTGGTGCAACAACCCACATTTTGGTGCAAACACTCTTCCCCCTTGAAGTATAGAGTGTTAAAGAGCATGGCCCTTTGATATATACGTTTATATTTTTTTTTTAACAATTGGGGGAGGGGGGGGGGTCGTCCGGGCAACCAGGAAACCCCCCTGGGTGCGCCCCTGGCCTGGGAGGGGTGAGGGAGGGGAGGAGGCGAGGCCAGAACGGGCGGGGAGGGGGAGGGGAGGGGACGGGGATGGGGCGAGGCGGGGGGGGGGGGTGCGGGAGTGACGGGCGGGGAGGGGAGCGATAAGAAGGGGGTAGGGGAGGGGGAGGGGTGTGTGGGAGGGAGGGATGGGGAGGGGACGGCCAACACCTACAGGTTGTGGGCTACGTGTTGAAACCTTATCTACAAACTGTTAGTTGTGATCTACAAACTGTTAGTTCACCGCACTCTTCAACGAGGGTTGAGGTACATGTACACGTGAAAGGTAGACAGTTTCTAAGTACACATGCACTCACTTTTAATTTTATAGACGTATATATCCATTCATGTCTACACATTCGTACATACATTCACTCTCTCTCTCTCTCTGTCTCGCTCGCTGTGTCTGTCTCTCTCTGTCTCTCTCGCTGTCTCTCTTTTTCTCGCTGTCTCAGTCTCTCTCACTGTCGCCCTCTCTCTCGCTCTCTCTCACTCTCACTCTCTCACTCTCTCTCTCTCAAAACCACAAACACCGCAAGCTTGTTTTTGCACATGCGCAGCCCCCCTTCCCCCACCGGGCGCATACTTCCGGCTGAACAAACGTGCGCCCGGAGTAAATATGTTCAGTGCAGTGAGTGTGTATGGGAATAGGCGAGGGAGGTAGGTAGTGTGGCTGGTTGACCGCGAGGTGAGGGTGGGTGTTTGGGAGGTAGAGAGGCCGGGTGGACCCCCCAACCCCCAACCCCTTCTACGCTCCCTCCCTACCTTCCACCCTCCCTCTGTCCCTATCTCCCCTCTCCCTATTTCCCTATCTCCCTTCCCCCTACCCTTCCCTCCCTCTCCCTCTCTCCCTCCCTCCCTCTCACTCTCTCCATCCCTACCTACCTCCATCCATACCTTCCTCCCTTCCTTCCTCCCTCCATTTCTCCCTCCATTTCTCCACCTCTCTCTCCCTCTCTCCCTCTCTATCTCCCTCTCTCCCTCTCTCCCCGTCTCCCTCTCTCTCTCTCCCCCTCTCTCTCCCTCTCTCCCTCTCCCCCTCTCTCCCTCTCTCTTGCTCTCTCCCTCGCTCTCCCCTCTCCCTCGCTCTCCCTCTCTTTCCCTCGCTCTCCCCGTCTCTCCCTCTCTCTCCTGTATCACCCACTCTCTCCCCTCTCTCCCCTCTCTCCCTCTCTCCCCCTCTCTCCTCTCTCTCCCTCTCTCCCTCTCTCCCTCTCTCCCTCTCTCCCTCCGTCACAGTTTTAAACCTGCGCGTATCCCTTACAACAAACAGATCACGGTGAGGCCCCGTGCATAGGGAACAGGCCGAGCGCCGCCTGGCGGGCTGTGAGCTCCCCATGGCGGGCTGTGAGCGCCGCCTGGCGGGCTGTGAGCTCCCATGGCGGGCTGTGAGCTCCACATGGCGGTCTGTGAGCTCCACATGGCGGGCTGTGAGAGACGCCTGGCGGGCTGTTAGCTCCTCCTGGCGGGCTGCGCGGGTCGGCTGTTAGCTGTGCCTGGTGGGCTGTTAGCTGTGCCTGGTGGGCTGTTAGCTCTGCCTGGTGGGCTGTTAGCTTTGCCCGGTGGGCTGTGAGCTTCGCCTGGCGGGCCGTGAGCTTCGCCTGGCGGGCTGTGAGCTCCACATGGCGGGCTCCGAGCCCCCCACCCCCCACCCCCCACCCCCGCGTGTACCGTGTATTAAGCTCACTCTCATTGCTACTGACGCCGACACCAGGGCGCGCAGTCCTTCACAAGCACTTCCCTCTGCCACCGGCAGCGCCAGCCGACAATGCACTGCAGTATCTGCCTTTGTCTTCCAGCTGGGCCATTCATGAAGTTGGAAGTGTGCAGGCTCAGACGCAGACGCAGGCGCAGGCGCAGCTTCCGGCTAGGAGACGGAGAAGGCGGAGGGTGGGGGGTTATGAGGAAGGCTGTTCGCGGATCAGTGACATCAATAAATGAGCCATTGGTTAGGATTAATGCAATTTGATTCCGCATGGCTGGTTTAGCCCGACTTGGGAAGCTGAGCTGTTGTACTTTGGCGCACCGTTATCAATATCACTGCGTGCCGGAAACGGGCAGTGTGGCGGAATGATGCAGATTCAATATTGAGTAATGTTTGAGGTGAAATAATTGCAGCATATTGATTGAATAGGTGATTATAGGCTGTTCGAGAAGAGTGACTTGTCTGTCTGTCTATCTGTCTGTCCGATCGGTAGTCCGTCTGTTCTAGTGTCGGTGGATCTGTCCATTAATTTAAACCAGACGGGATGACCTAATGAGTTGAGCGTCCATCTTCCGTTTTGGTAGATCGTGAGATTCGTACCTACGGATTCGAAACCTGGTCGAGTCAAACCAATGACTTAAAAATTGATACCATTCCAGCCAGGCGCTCGGCATTATTAGGATATGCAATGACTGGTTTGGCTCAGTGTCACGATAATGTGGCTGAGTTGGATAGCAGGTCATGGTAGTGGTGGCCTGGTCTCCAAGTGGGGCAGCACTATAAGTCGCTATGAGTGTGCACTGTCACAAGTCGGTACCAGACCTGGCATGACCTTATATGTTGCCAGGATGAAAGACTTCCACAACCAACGTGTGTATGTGTGATATGTATGAGGGTGGTTAGTTGGTTTCTTTTGGTTTACGTCCTAGCAAACATCTAAGGTCATATCAGGACGGGTACCGACTTGTGACAGTGTGCACTCATGGCGACTTTATAGTGCTGCCCCACTGAGAAATCAGGCCGCCAGCACCATGACCTGATATCCCACTCAGTCACATTTTCCTGACACCGAGCTAACCAGTCCTTGCCCTCTCCTAATAATGCCGAGCACCTGGCTAGGAAGCGACAAGTATAAATTCTTAAGTCATTGCTTTGACTCGACGGGGAACCGAACTCGCGAACTCCCGATCTTCCTCACACGCGAGGCCTGTGCTCTATCGATTCGTCCACTGCGCCCGGTGCCCGAGAAGAAGAAGTCGGGCACACACAATCAATATGCACACGAGGCTTTGCTGGGACAGGTCACCAAGTAGCGATCTAGGCTGGGCTAGATGAACAATTATCTGAGGAGTGACTGAGGTCATTATGTGCACGGGGTGTGTCTCACTGTCCGTAGGGGTGGAGGCGGGAAGTGTATGTGTCTGAGGTTGTTGGTTTTTGGAGTTTTTCGTCATGGAAACATCTGAGGTCATATCAGGACAGGTGCCGACTTGTTACAATATACACTCATGGCGACTTGATAGTGCTGCTCCACTGGGAATTCAGGCCGCCGGCAACCATGAACCGATATCCCACTCAAGTCACATTATCCTGACACACAGCTAACCAGTCCTTGGCCTACCTGAATAATGCCGAGTGCCAGCCTAGGAAGCAACAAGACAAGTATCAATTTTGTAAGTCATTGGTTTGACTCGATTGGGAAGTGAACTCCCGATCTCCATCGAACTCCCGATCTCCCGCATGGGAGGCCTGCGCTCTACCGAGTCGGTCACCGCGCCCAGTAGAGTGAAGGCGGAAGGTGGATATATGCGAGTGTGTGACTGAGGGGTCAGCGGGTCCTCCCGGTCGAGAAGTCTGCCAGGGTGGCAGGCGCCGGCCTTATCGGGCGCCACCCCCCGGGCGCCACCCCCCCCCCCGGACGGGCCCGGGGATCACTGGTAGCGCTTAGCGATCCCCCCGATCATTCTGCCGCGCTCACCTAAAGTGTCGCCGGGGCCAATCCAATCGCCCGCCGCCACACCGCTCCAAATTTTCCGGATCATTTCAGCCGTCGGACCGCGCGGGCTCTCGAGGAGTCAAATCGATCCCCATTTGGCAGCACGCCATTAACCCCTATGGGCACCCTTGGTGGGGCCCCACCGGACTCTGAACAAGTGTCACTTCTCGCCGCTTGGAGGCGCCCCTGGGTTATTAAGCGTTTGGAATTGGGCCGCGGTTGTGGCTGGGTGGGTGGGTGTGTATGCTAGTTTAGTTTAGTTCGTAGTGCTTCTGGAAATATTGCGCGAGTGGTGGTGTTTTTAAAGGTGAATTGTCCACACTGTGCATATTGATAAGCTGAGGTTTACACTGATTGAATTGTTGCCCGCATCCCACACCCCAATCCACTCCCCCACACCCCCACACCCCCACACCCCCACACCTTACCCACCTCACCCACTGCAAGGCTCAGACAGTTTTGCAGTTTATTGATATTTAACTTTTAGCAAGCTGCTTTAGGAAATAGAATAATAAGAGAAGATGTCGATGGTGGGTGGGGATAAGTAGAGCCGGGGGGGTGGGGGTAATGAGAGGGGAGGCGGGAGGAGGGAAGAGAAGGAGAGGGAGAGAGGGCATCAGGGAAAAGCGAATGTGTGTCTGTGTGACGGTTATCATTTAACTTTTAAGTCAAAATGTTTTGAGAGAGAGACAGGGGGTGGGTAGATATGTTGTTGTTTGTTGTTGTTTTACGTCCTAGCAACATCTAAGGTCGTATCAGTACGGGGGTGGGTAGAAAAGGAGAGAGAGAAAGGAGGCGCAGGAAGGGAGGAGAAAGACTCTGGAAGTGAGTGCAAATGGAAATATTAAACAAATGTGTACACATTGATCAAGTCATCACTGAGTGCAGATCAATCTCAAAGGGACATCCAGAATGGACAATACGTTTGTTATTACTATTCGGAAGCACCACCATGACAACCAGGATATATCACTGATTGTAAATCTGTTGGTGCTTTTAAAAAAGGTCTTAAGACACATTTGTTTAAATCTGCTTTTAACTAGGTGAAATTTATTTTCCTGTATATTTGTTTGTTATGTAAAGTGCCTGAGAACGGCTTGCTGGATCGGGCACTATATAAATGTTTTATTATTATTATTATTATTATTATTATTATTATTATTATTATTATTATTATTATTATTATTATTATTATGTAAGAAGACTGTCACCCGGACCTATCACAAACATACAACAGTACCACACCTGCTGTGATTAGTTAATGCATGCACACTTATTCAGTGTGTATCTGCATCTGTGCTCCTATGTATGATCTTAGATGTTTGCAAGGCATAACACTCAAAAGCGTCTATGTGCTTGCACTTATTCAATATTCAGTGCTTGCACTTATTCAACTTGAGACAGAGAGAGAGAGAGACAGTGAGAGAACCAGAGATACAGAGAGAGGTCAGAGAGACAGACATACAGGGACAGACATACAGAGAGACAGAGAGAGATACACAGAGAGACAGAGAGACCGAGAGAGACAGGCAGAGACAGACACAGACAGACACACACATACACAGACAGACAGACAGACACAGACAGACACAGACAGACACAGACAGACACAGGCAGACACAGACAGACACAGACAGACACAGACAGGCACAGACAGGCACAGATAGATACAGACAGACACAGACAGACACAGGCAGACAGACACAGACAGACAGACACAGACAGACAGAGAGAGAGACAGAGAGAGACAGAGAGATAGAGAGAGACAGAGAGAGACATAGAGAGACAGACATAGAGAGACAGAGAGAGACAGAGAGAGACAGAGAGAGACAGAGCGAGGCAGAGAGAGAGAGTGCAGAGGGGTGTAATGGGTAAGTATTGTGATTCGAGTCCTATGGTTTTATCTTTCCTCCCTTTTTAAATTCTCAATGCTCTGTGTCTTCGTCTGAAGTCCGATTGTATTTCATTTTCTAACCAAAGAAGCCCCGCGCAAAAAGGGTCGTCTTTGTAAATGAGTGCGTGTATCATCTAGTTGGTAATGCATCACCTGTGTACTTTATGCTTTTATAAACATGAGCTTCCTAGGGCTTAAAAAAAACTAAAAATGAAGAAGAAAAACACCAATATATCCCTCCCATTGAATACGTTTGCAAGGCTTTCTGCAATACCACCTGAAATATCTTCTGCAATACCATATGCAATGCCACCTGCAATACCACATGCAACGCCATATGCAATACCATATGCAATACCATATGCAATACCATATACAATACCATATTCAATACAACCTGCAATACCGCCCGCAATATTTCCCGCAATACCACCTTCAATATGTCTAATATTGTCCGCAATACCTTACACAAAACCGTTTAAAATACCATCTAAAATACTGTCCGACATACCGTCCAAAGTACCATCTGCAATACCGTCCAAATACGGGGTGGTCAAATCAGTTGTGTGCCCGCCTCTCATTATGGTAGGTCGTGGGATTCGAACCCCATACAATTACATACATACCTTTTGCATACACACATACTCACATGCATATATATACGTATATATACATGCATACATATGTGACCTCTCAGGCAAGGAGCCGCATAGACAGGTAGGCGTGGGTAGTGTGGTGACATCAGGGAGCCTAGGTGGTGTAATGGTTAGCACACTGGCCCGGAATGCAAAGAGATGTGGATTCGAATCCTGTTCTAGGCGCAGTATTTCCCTTGTGATCACCCCACGACACATACATATGTGCATACATACATACATACATACATACATACATACATACATACATGGATGCATACATAGATAAATGCACACATGCATGTATATATACATGCATACATGCATACATGCACACATGCACACATGCATATATATATACATGCATGCACACATACATGCATACATACATACATACATGCACACATACATACATAAATGCACACATGCATACATATACATGCATACATACATACACACATACATACACACACATACATACACATACATACACATACATACATACAAACATGCATACATAAACACATGCATACACACATGCATATATACATGCACACATGCATATATATACATGCATACATGTATATATATGCATGCATGAACACATACCTACATACATGCATACATACACACATATATACACACATACACACATACATACACATATACATACATACACACATGCATATACACATACACACATGCATATACACATACACACATGCACATATATGCATGCATGTACACATACACACACACATAATACATACATACATACATACACACATACATACATACATACACACATGCATATACACATACCCACATGCATGTACACATACACACATGCATATATATATATATACATGCATGTACACATACATACATACATACATACACACACATACATACATACATACATACATACATACATACATACATACATACATACATACATACATACATACACATACATACACACACATATATCCACACACATTATCTGCATACATGCAGATAATGTGAGTGGATATATGTGCTTTGTCTCCTTACAACCATTGAAGAGCATTCTCTTCAATTTTCAGCCACTTGGCAATGGCCGCCTGGCTCGTTTCCTCATCCCCCTGTAGGTGTCGCTGGTGTTTGTGCCGTGTGGTGTCACGTGACAGGTGCACGTGTTCAGACCCGGCTATGGCGGGGGTAGGGGTGGGTGGCTGTGTTTGTTTGGGCCAGATGACCGAGCTTTACTTGACAGTAATGTGTTTTTACTAACTTTCTATATACTAAACAATTCGTTGACCAGTTTTGGTCAAATAGTATTTTCCTCACCACACCGTCATAGATTGGTGTTCTCAAGGCACATTCAATAGCTGTTTTGTTTGTATTTGATTTATTTATTTAAAATAAATTCATTTGTGACTTAATACTTTGTTATATGCAAAATCGCTCAACAATCGTTGTATTTGATTTATTATTATTATTTACATTTATACGAAATCGCTCAATATTTGTATTTGATTCATTACATTACCCCCAATAGTCGATGTTTACTTTTTGTGCTGGAGGCTCGTTAAACAAACAACCAAATTTATTTTTTATTATTAGTAGCAGTATTATTACTATTACTATTATTATTATTTACATTTTTACGAAATCACTCGACAACCTGTTAATAAGCCGCACCATCGCGGGAGACCATAGTGAACAAATCTCGGATTAAGTTCAATAGTGCAGGTTTTATAGTGAGAACGTCCTAAGAACTATCCGTTGATTAAAACAAACGTAGTCGGTTGCGTTCGGTATGATTTTGTTCATGCATAACTTTGTGATCATTCCGATTAGTATTTAACCCGTGTTTTTATTTTATATCTTTGCAGGTATGTGCCGTGCTGGCGACAACGATTTAAACAAACAAGGTACTAATCTCAAAGGAAAGGTAATGTAGGTTTTCTATTTAAATAAAACCATGTTCAGCGAGCATGTTGAGGTGTGTGACTGACGGGTCATGATGCAAGATAACGACCAAAAAAGGACTACATCATCTCAGGGCTGTCGTCATTATCTCATTACAAGCTCACACATTGTTTTTTTTAAAAGCAATTTAATTATTCACGTTCCCGTGATTCTTTTTGGGTTTGGCGGAGGAACGGGAAAGGTGTGAATGCGAAAAGTTTTTGTTTGCGACTTATTCATTTTTGTGTCATTCTAGTGAGGTGTCAGTTAAGGTCGTAGGATCAATGGTGGCCACAGTATTGTCCTTATTCGGACATGATTTTTGGTTGTTTGTAGAATCAGCAAAATCTGTCTGTTACTACTCGGCTTTTGCAAGTTGGTTGGTTGTTGGAGTTTACATCTTGGCAACATCTAAGGTCATATCAGGATGGGCACCGACTTAGGACAGTGTGTGCTAATGGCGATTTTATAGTGCTGCCCAACTGTGAGACCAGGCTACTGGCACCATGACCCGATATCCTACACGATCTTATTATCCTGACACTGAGCAAATCAGACCTTTTCCTATTCTAATAATGGCGAGCGCCTGGTTAGGAAGCGACAAGTATCAATTTTTAAGTCATTGGCTTGACTCGACCACTGTTCGAACCCGTGGGTTCAAATCCCATGATGTACCATGGTATTTACAAGTCATCTCACTTCAGACTGTGGTGGGGAGCATCCATATATACAAGCTATTCACAGCCCTACATCTGGTGTTAAGTTATTGGCCCGGCTCTTTGGTTAGAGCCCGGCATGAAATATTCTTCCATTCAGTAGAAAATGTACCCCAGTGCGACCGGTCAATTTTAATTTAATATAGTCTATGGTCAGCTATTTCTCCAAAGCTAACACTGACATTACTAGCAAGAACAACAAGAAACAATATGTGGTTTCCATTAATAGGTACAGTCGCGATAGGAAATAACAAAAGCAACCAACCAGAGATACACAGATAAACAATGCACCACTAATAAAACAAACAAGGAGCCGCCTAAAGGCCCATGAAAGAAGCACATTAGAAATGGCTGCTAAGGCTTGGAACGCCCAATCAGTAAAAGAAAGGCAGATCCCTGATCTAAAGACTACAAAAAATATCTCTGTAAAAAAGGGAGGACGATGATGACACCCTAGGGCCAGAACCCCAGATGGGCATGTGATATGTCATGGCCCACAAACGGGGCTGCCCCAAGGGAGAAACATGGACCACCCTCAGTAATTAACAAACAATAACAAACCACCAAAAACAGAGACTCCCGATCTGAAAACATACAACAATATATATGTAAAAATGGGAGACCCTGAAATCACACTGGGGCAAAACCCCAGAAGGGTATGTGATAGGTCATGGCCCACAAACTTGGTTGCTCCACCCTCAGTAGATAACGAACAGCTACAAACTATGTACAAGCCTATAAATGTAGAGTAGGCTATTTCATAAGTAGTAGTAAAATAAAAACCAAAAAACTATTCACATCCACTACAAGGGTGATCAGAAAATAAAACCAATAACACCTACACTTAGAACTAAAACCTTTAGCTATCTAACAGTCCTTCCCTATTTCGGATTGACCTTGGATAGGCAAACCCAACACAAAACAAGCTCAAACATCTATGAGCCAAGAACACACTTAACTGCCAACAGCTACCTAGTAGTCTTTCCCTATTTCGGATCGACCTAGAATAGCCAACCCCAACACAAAACAACTGAAACATCTACTGATACTACATAATCGCCATGTAACCACAAAGGGCTACTAGAGCAAATAATGCACCACTACTAAAGCAGACCAGAGGCCAAATAAAAGCTCATGAGAGAAGCATGGTGGAAATGGCTACCAAGGTGTGGAATGCCCAAATGGTAAATGAACAACAAATTCCTGACCTTAAAACTTACAACAAATATCTGTGCAAAATAAGGCGAGGAAACCCCCACGAAGCTGCACTGCAAAGGCGAATGTAATATGTCACGGCCCACCAGCGGGACACCCAATGGAAGGTAACCATGCCAAAAGTAGCCAGATAACACACCACGCAGCTACGTACAAGCCTATGATATGTAAATAGGAGTAGGCTAGTCTAGTAATAAGGGTAGAACAAAATAAAATAATACATATATGCCAAGAAAATCAAAAAAAGCTAACATGGGATACTAACCATACCAACCAATTATCTATCTGCTACTGAAATGCAGGCAATCAAATACCTTATCAGCAGCTACTGTGTGGTAAGATAACACCAACACTACAACTGGCCAGCATTGAAAACAAGCCTGGGTACCCGGGCTTATATGCTCATAAATACAGCCTCAATAACACATTTTTTTTTTTAAATATAAAAAGGAATTGCATATTCATCCAACTAAACATAACAAAATTAACTGAAATAGTTATCTCATTTGCCACTGTGTTAGTAGTAAAACATGTCAGTATAATCCAACTCATTGCTGGTATTTCTTTATTGAAAAATACCAGATACTAAAACAATTTTCAAAGAGCCACACACACACACACATACAACCGGACGCGGTGGTCGAATCAATAAAGCGCAGCCGGGCGGAAGTTTGGGAGTTCGAATTCCAGCTGACTTAAACCAATGCCGTATAAAATTGATACTTGTCGCTTCCTAGCTTGGTTTTTGGCATTAATAGGATAGGCCAAGGACTGGTTAGCTTAGTCTCAGGGTAATGTGATTGTGTGGGATATCGGTTCGTGGTGCTGGCGGCCTGGCTTCTCAGGGGGGCAGCACTGTGTAGCCACAATGAGTGCGCGGGAGCCCAGAGCCCAGAGCCCGGGGCCGGGAGCCGGGGGGCTTGGGGGCTGGGGGCCTGGGGGCTTGGGGCCTGGGGCCTGGGGCCTGGGGCCTGGGGCCTGGGGCTTGGGGCTTGGGGCCTGGGGCCTGGGGCTTGGGGCCTGGGGGCTGGGGCTTGGGGGCTGGGGCTTGGGGCTTGGGGCTTGGGGCAGGAGTGAGGGCTAGTGAGGGTTAGTGAGGGTTAGTGAGGGTTAGTGAGGGTTAGTGATTGGCATACATACACCTCCGATCACCACCGTCACGCTCCAGTTAACTATATCGGCTTACAATCCACTGGCCTAGATCCGGGTGTATTGAACTAGGCCGACCTCCAACTGAAAACAGCGACCCATGACTGTAGCTCTCCTATAGGGCGCTGCTTAAATCGGTGTCTGCACAGGGGGGAAAGACATGCAGTTTTAGTAATTTGCATCTAAACACCATATCTACCCTCCCCCCCCCCCTAGTATAGGCCTACTTCATAATAGTTCACCTGGTTCCGATTGTAATTATCATCTGTTACAGTACAGCAGAATATATATATATATATATATATATATATATATATAATATTACATCAGGATATAGCCACTTACCCTAAATATATGCTTTGTTCAGGTAGAATTCTAAAAAAAAAACTAAATGTAGGGAGATACGGTAAAGGAGATTAATTTTAAAGCGAGAGGAATACATACATACATATATGCTTTAGTATATATATATATATATATATATATATATATATATATATATATATACACCCACATAAAGGACGGAATACTAATTCATATGCGGGGGTTCGCGCGCACGTCCCCTTAGATCCGGGTACTTATCTGCATTTAAATGCAATTCACCAAAAGCCAATTGTAAAATGTAAAAAGGTTCTTCACTTCGTCTTTCCTGCATACGATTGACCCCATTGAAAAGAGGCAGTCGCTGGATACATACAGATTCCCCCCCCCCCCACACCCACACCCACACCCACACCCACACCCACACCTAGCGCCCCACTTCCACTGGCGATCTATTGCAGCAGCAGCAACAACAACAACAACCACAACAATAACCACAACAACCACACGCGTATACGTCAGCAACAAGCTTTACTTGCAACAACACACTTCTTGTTTTGTCACAGTCGTTGTCGTTGTCCTCGTTTTCATACTGCTGTGGTCTGTAGCTAGATTCGATGGTCACCTTCACCCCTCACACTCACCCTCCCTCACCCCATTCTCACCCTCCCCCAACTGGTGTGCTCAGTGTCAGGATAATGTGACTGAGTGGGATACCAGGTCATGGTCCCGGCGGCCTGGTTTCCCAGTGAGACAGCACTAAAAAGTCGCCATGAGTGCGCACTGTCACAAGTCGGTACCCGTCCTGATATGACCTTAGATGTTGCTAGGACGTAAAACAACAACAAACAAACAACAACAACAACAAACCCCCTCCCCCACCCCCTATTCCCCCATTCTACCCCCTTCTCACCCTTCTCCGCCTTCTCTCCCCCCCCCCCCCCGCCATTCTCCCATATTTCTCCCATCCCTCATAGTCTGTTTTGTTGTTGTTGTGCCAGGAGGTGAAACTCCAACAACTAACCAACCTTCTCGCCCTTCTCGGCCTTCTCGCCCATCTCGCCCCTTCTCCCCCTCCCCCCTCCCCCCCCCCCCCTTCTCCCACCCCTTCTCCCACCCCTTCTCCCCGCTTCTCTCCCTCCCCTCCCTTCTCTCCCTCCCCTCCCCCAACTAGATATAACCGAGCGGTCCGGCTACGTTGACCCAGATACCTCGGTGTCAGCCACCAACCAATAGGGAGTCTGGTTATGTCCTATAAGCTGCTGGCGACGTCTACCGAGACGCAGGGGAAATTCACCCATCCCACCTCCGCCGCCCTCCGCATCCGCCGCCATCTGCTTCCCCCCGCCGCCCCCTCACTCCCTCTCCTCCTCTCCCCTTCTCTCCCTCTCCCCTCTCCCCCTCTCTCCCTCTCTCCCTCTCAACCTCTCCTCTCCCTTCTCCCCCTCTCCCATTCTCCCCTCTCCCATTCTCCCCCTCTCCCCTCTCCTCCACTCCCCCACTCCCCCTCTCCCCTCTCCCCTCTCCCTTCTCCTCCTCCCCTCTCCCCTCTCCTCCTCACCCCTCTCCCCCTCTCCCCCTCTCCCCCTCCCCCTCTCCCCCTCTCCCCTCTCCACCTCTCCCCCTCTCCCCCTCTCTCCCCTCTCTCCCCCTCTCCCCTCTCCCCTCTCCCCTCTCCCTCTTCCCCCCCTCTCCCGTTTACACCGCCTCCATTGTCGATGTGGCCTCACAAAGAAATCTAATTAGAATGAGTTCTGGTGTCAAAGACAAAGGAGCCAGAGCAAGACCTTTAACTGGGTCAAAGTGGAAGTGCCATCACTGTTTGGCCACACCAGCCTCTGGTCGCGCGTATGTCAGTCACGTAATAATGTGACGTCACGCCGCCTCGTTTTCAGTTGCCAACGTGGCTCCTGATGTAATGGGGCTGTCACACTACGACGTAACGACGTCAACGTAGGGAGAACGTGAAGAACGTTGAACTTTTCGGCGTAGTATGCAAATTTGGGCACAAGTTGAACGTGGATGCAGCGTAGTGGACGAGAACGTAACGTTGGTAAAGCGTAGTGATACCGTCAGTCACGAGAGAGGACAACGTCACTATGCTCACGGAACGTTATGAACGTTATTCCATCGCCAGAAGAACGTTACAGACGTTAGCTATGTAATGAGACGTTGAACGTACGTTGAATGCACGTTCTCCTGACGTTCTCCTGACGTTCTCCTGACGTTTTCCTGACGTTCTCCTGACGTTCCCATTAAGCCTCGTAGGCTTTTGCACTTGGTTTAATGTGGGTCAACGTAGTGGAACGTAGTTGAACGTAGTGAGCAGCGTTGAAATAACGTCCGTTTAACGTCATTGACGTTCACTGAACGTGAACAGAACGTACGGCGAACGTAAACCCTTACGTTCGACCTACGTCCAAAGTTTTGAACATGTCCAAAACCTTGACATAACTCGACGTAACACGACGTAAGGTGACGTAGCTCGACGTCATTCTAACGTCATTTTGACATCATCATGACGTAACCCAACGTCATGACGAAAAATGATCACGTTAGGCTCACGTTGGCTCATCACGTCGTAGTGTGACAGGGGTATTAGCTGGTGGAATAATAGATTACTGTAATGCTATGTTGACGTCAACCTTGCTCCTCCCTCCACCCAACCCCGATCTGAACTGGTTGTTATTTAGAATTATTGGGAAATATTTCAGAACGGGCAACGGACGCAGTGGACGAATCGGTATAGCGCAGGACTCGGGAGTTCAATTCCGGGTCGTGTTGAACCTGTGACTTACAAAATTTATACTCATCGCTTCCTAGCTTGGTGCTCGGCATCAATAGGATAGAGCAAGGACTTGTTAGCTCAGTGTCAGGATAATGTGACTGAGTGGGATATCAGGCCATGGTGCTGATGGCCTGATTACCCAGTGGGGTAGCACTA
>CM059186.1:182955589-182990349 GCA_030323885.1 Branchipolynoe longqiensis
CACACCCAGCCACCCACTTCACCCCCCCCCCCCCCTTTCCGGCGAACCGACCAGAAAATCCCAATTTCTTAAGAATATGGATCATGCTAGCCACGTTCATGATATCGACAATTTTCGGCAGCTGCTGGATGGGTTTCCAAGGCTGCGGGATTCAGAAGGCAAGACTATGGAGAAAGGGGGGGGGGGGGTTAGAGACCGTGTGAGATTGAGGTGGCCGGGGTGCTTGGGTGGGTGGCGGGGGGTCGGCTGACCAACAAAACACCGCTTATAAAAAGGAAATATTTTTAAGTTGCATAGTCCGATCAAAGAAACTTATTTATTTTGGCCACATCATTCGTCAGAGTTCAATATACCGTACATTGTTGGAAGGGAAGGTGAATGGCAGCAGAGGGAGAGGGAGACCAAGAACATGATGGTTTATAAATATTTCACAGTGGACAGGCTTGAATTATTCACAGTCTATCAGAACAGCACAACATCGGGACAAGTGGAGAACCATTGCATCCAACCCTCGACTAGAGGACGGAACTATTGATTGATTGAGTCCGATCAAAGCATCAGATTTTCGAAACTAAAACACTTACCTAAATTTGACCCGATCAATAAGTAGAATTAGATATACTGGGGTGCTCATTAAACATGTGTTGCTGTAGAGAAGGGAGGGGTAAATCAAATTAAGCTATTACTACCGGAAGCTATGGTGTCAACCAGTTCAATGTGCATGCCGAAATTAATTTGGCATGTTTTCACTTCAAATATCTATAACAAAAAATAGCTTTAACAGTTACTCCAAAATAAATATATATATAATATATATATATTATACCCCAGCTCACTCCGCCCCTTTTATAGACGCATAATAAATTATACTTTCTATCAAGTTGGGCTAAGAGAAAAGGAGAGAGACAAGGAGGTGATGGGTAGGACACTTTATTTGCGTCATGGCTAAGCATAATACAGGCTTACCGGTAAAAGTTTGAAATTGGGGCAGACTGACTGTCCGGCATGCGCACAAGCCGGAAACGCCCGGTGGTGGCGATGGCATAGGCAAGGCCGGGGCAAATACGGGCAAGTCAGCGATTGGATAATAATGATCCAGAATAATAATAATAATAATAATAATAATAATAATAATCATAATTATTAGGACAGAGCTCCGCCCCTTTTATATATGGATAATAAATTATACTTTCTATATATTGCCGGGCGCGAGTGACACAGGTGCACGTCCCTTCTATCTTCACACTACCCACGCCTACCTGTGTATGTGGTTACTTGCCTGAGAGGTCAGTGCAGACCACTACACTATCAATAATGCTGGAAAATATATTCCAAATAATAAATGCAAACACAAATACCAAATAGTAAAATAGCCCAAATACCAAATAATAAATGCAAACACATAAAACGGAGTGCAACTACTGCTACTAGGAGTCAATCACATGCAAGAAGATGTTACTACGGCCAATACAAATGTAGTATTTATGTTGTTGCCGACATTATTCTAAGAAACACACATACTAAGAGAGACAAAGAAAATAAACGACATAATTATATTAAAAGATCCACACGCTGACAACAATATTGGGTGGAGCTGATGCGGCGGTGGGGGGGGGGGGGGGGGGAGGTTGTCAATGAATACGCGAAAAGACCAACATTCTTGTATTTAAGGTGGCCCGTACATTATTCAGAAGAATGTACTTAAAAAGGGAATAAAATCAGTGAGGAAGGGCAGAGAGGAGAGTGCAGAGAGGAGAGGGCAGAGAGGAGAGGGGAAGATGGCAAATGTGAGAGGGGAAATGGGAGAGTGGAGAGGGGAGAGGGGATAGGGGAGGTAGGGAGAGGGGAGATAAGGGGAGAGGGGAGAGGAAGAAGGAGAGGGGAGAAGAGGGAGAGGGCAGACAGAATGGAGAGGGGAGAAGGGAGAGGCGAGGGAGGAGAGGGGAGAGGGCAGAGGAGAGGGGGGAAATGGGAGAAGTGGAGACAGGAACATTCTTGTATTTAAGGTGGCCCGAACATTATTCAGAGGAATGTACTTAAAAAAGGAATAAAAATCAGGGAGGGAAGGGCAGAGACGAGAAGGAGAGGCAGGAGGGGAGAGGGTGGAGGGGGGAGGGAGAGAGGGAGAGGAGGAGGGGAGAGGGGGGAGGGGGGATGGGAGAGGGGAGAGGGAGGGGGGAGGGGGAGGGGAGGGGAGGGGGACAGGGGAAGGGGGAGGTAGGAGGGAGGGGAATGGGAGGGGAGGGGGAGGGGAGGGGGAGGGGGAGAGGGGACGGGAAATGTCAATAACAACCTGAAAAGTACCCATTCTTCCGCTATTATCGCTCACGGCCCCGACCTGGGTTCCTTCCGGTGTGTGAGTGGACTGTAAAGGAGCAAGCAGTATTCGGTAGGACCCACTCCGCTACACGTGATACTCCCCGGTGTGGGTGGAGGGTGTAAGTGACAGTGGGGGTGTGGGTGGGGGTGAGCAGGGGTGAGGTGTGGGGGAGGGGTGCTGACCGACTGACCAGCTCCTGTAGTTAATGATATTCGGCGCCCCGGGTGGCTATAAAACGCCGATCCGTCAGCCAGGGGTATAAGAAGCCGCCCTCAGCCACTCCCCGACGGGCACCAGCACTTCCCCCTCCCACACACACACCTGCACCCCCCGCCCCCTCACACCTCCACCCCCACCCCTCCCTCCGCTGCCAACCCCCACCTCCACTTCCTGTTCCACCCGTTCCACCGCGTGCCCCCTCCCTCCGCTTCACCCCCCCACCCACCCCCTATCACTCGTCCATTGATCAAGCCCTCTCTGGCCGCCATTGATATGGATATTGAACAGAGACGTCTTATTACCACGCCCGCCCGCCCGCCGTGCTCTCCCGGCCCGCCGCCCACACCTCGCCCGGTGCCCGCCCGCCTCACAATCGCGTCCTGTCGGTCGCGCCTCCTGAACAAATACCCACTTTGTGGCGGGAAGTGGGCGACACGACGCGGCCGCGCCCTCCCTCCCTCCCTCCCTCCCTCCCTCCCTGCCACCCTCCATTCCTCCCTGCCACCCTCCCTCCCTCCCTCCTTCCACACGGCCCGGGGCTGGATAGCGGGGGCCACTTCCGGATCCCATGGACCCTTTCCCCTGGTCCTCGAGCCCTGGTTGGTTGCTTGGATGTTTGTTGGGGTTTTACATCCTGGCAATATCTAAGGACAGGTACCTACTTGTGACAGTGCACAGTCATGGCAACTTAATAGGTTGTTGGTTGTTGGAGTTCTACGTCCTGGCAACATCTAAAGTCACATCAGGATGGGAACTGACTTGTGGCAGTGTGCACTCATGGCGACTTTATAGTGCTGCCTCACTAGAAGACCAGGCCACCAGCCCCATGACCTGGTACCCCATGCAGTGACATTATCCTAACACTAAGCCAACCAGTCCTTGTCCAATCCTAATAATGCAGAGCGCTTGGCTCGGAAGCGACAAGTATGACTTTTATGTCATTGATTTGACTAGACCAGTGTTCGAACGCCCGTGGATTCGAATCCTATGATCTACCAAACCAGGAGATGGACGCTCAACTCATTCGGCCATCCCGTCTGGTCCCGAGGCCTGGTCCAGATCCCCCGCCCCCAGTCCCCGTGGCTGGGCTGGAGCGGGGCGGGGCGGGGCGGGGCGGGGCGGGGCGGGGCGGGGCGGGGCGGGGCGGGGCGGGGCGGGGCGGGGCGGGGCGGGGCGGGGCGGGCCGGGGCAGGTGATAGGATCGGGCCGCCTCCCCGGGGTGTGGCCCGCGGACAGCTCCGCTGGTTGACTGGCGCCAGAACACGGCTCATATCGCCAGGAGCCGACCTACTATATTAAACGCCTCCCCTCCCCCTTTTCCCTTCCTCTGCCCCCCCCCCCCGCCCATCTCTCTCCCTGCCGTCTCACCGTCACCACAGACTTTAGAACGCATTAAAGTAATACTCAATGACGGGGGTGTGTGGGAGTGGATGTATGTTGGTGTGTGTGTGTTGTGGTGTTGTCTGTGGGGAGTAGGATGTGAGTGTGGTGGTGTGAGTGGGGTGGTGTCAGGGGGGGTGGTGGTGGGAGTGTGTGGTGGTGGGAGTGTGTGGTGGTGGGAGTGTGGGGTGGTGGGAGTGAGGTGGGTGTGAGTGTGGGGGGTGTGAGTGTGGGGGGTGCACACCCCTGTCGGTTCCATATATATTCAGTGGTGTGTGGTGTGGTATGTGTGGGAGTGTGTGTGTGAGAGTTGGGGTGTGGTGGGTGTGGGAGTAGGGTGTGATGTGGGGATGGTGGTGGGGTGTGTGGTGAACTGTAGAGGGGGGGGGGTGTTTCGGGTGTGGGTATGTGGGGCGGGGTGTGTGTGAGTGAGGGTGGGGCGGGTGTGGGAGTAGGGCGAGTGTGGGTGTGGGTAGGTGTGGGTTTGGGTGTGCGTGAGTGGGTGGGGGTGTTTCGGGTGTGGGTATGTGGGGCTGGGTGTGTGTGAGTGAGGGTGGGGTGTGTGGGTGCGTGGGTGTGAGTTAGGGTGGGATGGGTGAGGGAGTGTGGGAGTGTGGGGTATGTGAGTGAGGGTGGGGTGGGTGTGGGAGTGTGGGGTGCGTGGTGAGGCATGGCTTTATGTGCACACAGATTGACTCGCATTGAATTGTAATGCTTACTTCCGGTGCGATGGCGACCTGATGCTGGGGCTGCTCTCGATGCACTACTCACAAGGCGGTGACGTCACACACTGCACACACACACCACACACAACACACGCGCGCACACGCACCACACCAGATCCAGCGCGAGTTTGTCTAAACGAAGAGAAGGCATCTCAACCTGTTTCTATAGACAAAGTGGTCACTGCATATAGTCCAGGTGGGCCGACACTATGTATACTCTCCACAGGTGTAAGAACATCATTATTTCATCCCATACATCATATTCGCATAAGTATTTTACATACATAATATTCACCTAACTATTTTATAACTAAATAAGACATTCCATAACAAAATAGGAGGCGATACACAAGTATCGATCGAGCCTAATAGTAACCTGGCTGGCCTATAAAGTTGCATAGTCCGATGGTTTTGAATTTCTGTATTTTTTCTGAGATAAATATATTAGATCGATTACTAGTCTACTTTACATTAGTTCTAAGTTACTTTTATTTTAAATGGTAAACTTTTTAGATATATTGAGTGCAAACATAGAAAATTAGCTTTGGCAGGCTTGCCAAAACTCTGACACCATAGACTTCTGCAGTAACAGGTCCTGTTAATTTGACTCAGTATTGCTTTCCATGCAGAAACAAATGCTTAATAAGTTCATCAGTATCTAAGTTAGATGCGTAAAATCAAATCTAGATAATTGGTTTGGTTTTGAAAATTTGATATTTCATCGGACTATGCAGCTTTAAGTTTAAGACCTACCGTTACATTTATTTAAGCAAAATCGGTGGCAGAATAGGCAGATAGTAGGGGGGGGGGGTGAGGCGCCACCTGACGGGAAACAGAGGAGTGGCTTGGTATCAGACCTCCTGCCCCCTAGGTCACACATCAATCTCCAGTAACCCAAACAGCAATGTACATAGACAGCGGTTACAGGGGTAATATATAGTTACAATAGGACAAGTTAATTACATACATAATAATATTCACAGAATTATTTTATAACTGAATATGGCCATTCATAAAGTGGCTGCTAGGTTTCATTTGTTGGTTGGTGTGCTTTTACGTCCCGGTAACATCTGAAATCATATCAGGACGGGTACGGACTTGTGACTGTGTGCGGCCTCATACTCATAGTGTTTATCCACTGAGATACCATGAAGTCCACATGACTTGACATCCCACTCAGTCACATCTAACCGTCTCCCGTGTTGGTAGATCATGAGGTCGTGGGTCCGAACCCTGGTCGAGTCAAACCAATGACTTAAAAATTGATACTTGTTGCTACCTAGCCTGGCGCTCGGCATTATTAGGACAGGGCAAGGACTGGTTGGCTCAGTGTCAGGATAATGTGACTGAGTGGGATATCAGGTCCTGGTGCTGGTGGCCTGGTCTTCCAGTGGGGCAGCACTATAAAGTGCGCACTGTCACAAGTCGGTACCCGTCCTGATATGACCTTAGATGTTGCTAGGACGTAAAAGAACAACAAACACACAATCTAACCTAACACTGAGTCCGCCAGTCCTTGCTAAACGCCAGTAGTTCCAAGCACCAGGCAATGCGCTGACAAGCATCAGTCGGTTTGACTCAATCGCTAATGGAACCCACGACCTTTCGATATGGAGGCAAGCACTCTACCTCATGCCGGGGTTTACTGGTATATCGCTATGGTTTAGTGTGGGTGAGTGAATATCTGATTGTGGACTGACAACCAGATGACTGAGCCAGTTCAAAACACCTGTCAAGCTCATTGCCAAACAATGAGAGCATTTTCCTATGAGACTGCTCTCAACCCAAACGGGAGCATCTTTTAATTTAACCTTCTTTGAATTCAACTGACACCGTTATTTTCCTATATCCTATATCCCCCCATACTTGGGTGTCTTGTCAAATTGCAAAGTCGCCGGCTGGTGGTGTGGGTGGTGTGGACAAGCCAAATGAAAGCAATACAGGTAATGAAGGAAAATAGGTGAAGAGTGAAAGTAGGAGAGTGAGACTCCTTCATTTATTAGTTTATATAGGTTTTCTAGAATCCAACATGGCAGTGGTCACATGGTTCAATCCACCAATCAGAGTACAATGTGCTGTTGCCAAGGCCTTGCCACACAGGCTACAGTGCCCTGTAGTGGTCAATGATCCATAAATAACACCATGGGGGGGAGGGGGTATGTGAGGTGACTCTTCCAAAGAGTGTTCCTAGCAAATCCCAGAAGTGACACTCCTCCAAAGACTATTCTATTATACAATTTCTATACCTAATGAGTAATAGTTTACCAACTTCACACATCCCTCATATGCCTTTGGTTTTGATATATTACCTTTTCATCATTTTATAGACAGTTTGTAATTTATTATAGTAATTTCACATCGGTCCTCATGTATTATATCAGAAAACATTACAAAATGTTCTACTCTTGTGTGAGGGGCGGGTTCTGAAAAAGTAATAATCTTTGTACTACCTTTGACAATATTTCAAACTGTGGATGACCACCATGACTTTGTTGCAATATTGCTTTTGTGGATATTTATTTAAAGTTGCATAATCCGATGGCTTTGAGCTTCTGTCATATTTAAAGTGTAGACATGTCAAATTAGTTTTGGAAAGCATGACTAAACGCATGACTAAACGCAAACGCTGCAGAAATAGGTTATATTAAATTTGCCAAGCATTCCCTTCTATGTGGCAACAAATGCTAAAATAAGCGCATCAGTATCTAAGTTAGCTATGTAGAATTGAATCGACATAATTGCTTTGGTTTTGAAAATGTGTTGTTTTCACCGGACTATTCAGCTTTAATGGCAATGGAAAGTTTAGAAGCAAGACATATTGTCCTTCTCCCATCGCATTGGTCGTAATGCGAGCATTGCGTTTGATGCGCGGAAAGGAAGAGACCCTCCACCGCCCCGCGCTGTCGCGCAGCATTCACGCCTCACCCGACGCCCGCTGCTCACCTTCCCCTCGCCCTCCCCCGGCCCGGCCGCATTCACACCTCACCTGCCATCGCCCTCCGACCTCCCTTATAAGGCCGCCCGGCCTCTCCCAGCCACTCGCCCTCCAGCCTCCTAGCCGCTCTGCCCCGTTTTCCTCCACCCACCCACCCAGCTCTCACTTACCCTCTCTCTTCCAGCTGGTGGAGGGCTCCTCGGCCCCCCTCCCATGACTCACTACCAGATTCTTCACCAGACTATGACTTTGCCCCCTTAGGGCCCCTGTACATTTACTCGTTGCTCCTCATGAGCCCCTTCTTTATACCTTGCTTCTGCTCCTCATGAGCTCCTCTGTTTTGCTTGATTGTTGTATCCTCCTCTGTATGTATTCTTCCTTGATATGACTTCTTGCCCGAGGCGTCTAATAAACGCTTTGTTTTCCATCTCCGTCTTGCCTTCTTCCTTTTTGCGCATCACACAAGGCCTTCTCGGAGGAGGCATCCATCCCCCCCCCCTCCCTACTTTCCGACACACATGCACACAGTGCACTTATTGTGACAAAATCATTAGCAGTAAGGGGAAAGAGGCAATGCATTAACATTAACATCCTCAGCTTGCTGTGGTCGCCTCACCGCCCAACAGACGTCATCTAGACAACACTCACAATTTATTCACACATGGATTCGCACAGCCCCCACACACACCCAAGAAGCCCCCCCTCCACACACACACACACACACACACAGACATCATCCTCCACACACATACCCCCCTCAAAAGCCCCTCTCCCTGGGGGATCCCTCCACTAGCAATCCCGGTTCAGAAATGTAAAGCCACTGCTCATTCGCGGTGCATATTTCACGGCAGTGCACAGTTTGGCTGCTGGGCCGGAGATGGGGGGGGGGGGAGGGGGGTACGCTGGGGGGGGGGGGGGGGGGGGGAGCAGCACATGCACGCGCTGAGAGGTCACAATGTAGGCCATGCGCTCATAGGCATATTCAGCGCTATACGGAGCGACCCAACCAGCCACGGTGCGACCCAACCAGCCAGGGGACCAGGTTGGAAACTGAGCGATAATAGCTGAAAACTCAAGTGCCTCTGCCTGAGCAAATGAATGCCAGGGGACCAGGCTAGACCTCCACAGAGCTAGCAGTGTAGTCAAATATTATTTGACTAATTTATTGTTCAGATATTATCACATATTTATGTATGTTTTGCACAGATTAAATTGTTTGAAGTATATTTGAAATTGATGTACATTGATTTCTGTTTAAATCACACAATATCACTACTTACTGAATGGGAAACTCATCCTGCAAAGGTATGCTCGACAAAGACTGGGGACAAAGACTGGGGAAGCAATACAAACAAATTCTGGAAAAACATAAACCTATTATTCCCCAAAAATAACAAAGAAGAGCACACAAACTTCCAAGATAACGAAGGGACAATGCTCACAGACAAAAATACAGCAAACAAACTGAACACACACTTCGCCACAATAGGGCAAAAGCTGTCGGAATAGTCTTTTGTAAGATGGGAAAATAGATCAGTAATTGTGCAGAACGAAATCCCCACCTGCAAAACAGATATAATAGAAGTAAAAAAATTAATAAATGGCATAGACACGAATAAAGCAAGTGGAATAGATGAAATCCCAACCAAAATACTGAAAGAGGCACTCCAAGCCATCCTGGCCACTATAGTAGACCTATTCAACATCTCCTTTGAACAGAGGTGTTTCATCTCAGCCTGGAAAATGCCAACCATCACCCCCATTCAATAAAATGGAGACAAACAAAACATGGGAAACTACAGGCCAATATCAATTCTTCAAACCCCAGGCAAGCTCATTGAAAAAGTGCTATATAGGCACATAAATGAACACCTGGAAAAAAAACAATATACTAAACGAAAGACAAGGGGGCTTCAGGAAACTGCACTCCACATCAAAAACAATAGCTAACCTGACAAATGACATACTGGCATCAATGAAGCAAAAACAATTAGTTGGAGCAGCCTTCAATGACTTCAGCAAAGCATTTGACACAGTAGACCATAATATACTACTGGAAAAACTAAAAACCATGGGAATAAAATCCAACACTATAGACTGGATAAAATGCTACCTGAGCAACAGGCAACAACAAACAAAAATAAACAATACACTCAGACAACCAACAAGTCACATGTGGTGTATGTACCCCAAGGGTCAGTTTTAGGGCCACTACTCTATAAAATCTACATAAACGATCTTGAGAAATGGCTGCAAACTGACTGCCTCCAACTATATGCAGATGACACAGTCATATATGCAAAGGGCACCACAGAAAAGGAGGTAATAACTAAACTAAATACGCTCCTACTAAAACTGGACGAGTGGTGTGAGTCCAACAAAATAACCATCAACACAAACAAATCAAAAACATTACTCTTCTCGCATAAACAAATGCCAGAAAGAAATCTACACTCTAAGCTAGGAAACCAAACATTAGAAAATGTAGACCATTACAAATACCTCTAGGCCTTGAGTTGCACAGCCAACTAAACTACAACCTATATATAAAAAGAATTATCCAAAAAATAAAGCACAAACTTTTGCTGTTTGCAAAGCTAAGAGACTACATGACAGAAGAAATTTCAATAAGAATCTTCAAGGGCATGGTGCTCCCCTATTTTGACTATGGGGATGTAAACTACATGGGTGCGAAAAAAGAACTTCTAAAAACAGTGCAAATATTGCAGAACAGAGCCCTAAAAATCTGCCTAAGAGTAGACAAGCTGCACCCCACATATGACACAAATAAAAGAACTAAAGTAAAATTACTAGAAAATAGGAGAATTATTATTACTAAGGAACACAAGACAGGAAGTTGGATCGAGCCAATACATTGCAATAATTCATTTAAAAACATTAGCATATAGCTATAGTCAAAACAATAAATTCCTACCAAAACCACAAAGGACTACTAGAACAAATAATGCGCCACTTCTAAATCAGACCAGAAGCCAAATAAAAGCTCATGAAAGAAGCAGGCTGGAAAGGGCTGCCCAGGTGTGGAATGCCCAAATGGTAAAGGAACGACAAATTCCTGACCTAAAAACATAAAAAAAATATATGTGCAAAATAAGGCTAGGAAACACCCCACTGAGCTGCACTGCAAAGGGGTATGTAACATGTAAAGCCCCACCAGCGGGATGCCCAATGGAAGGTAACCATGCCAAAAGTAGCCAGATAGCAAACCACACAGCTACGTACAAGCCTATGATATGTAAATAGGAGTAGGCTAGTCTAGGAGTAAGAGTAGAACAAAATAAAAAAAATATATGCCAAGAAAATCCAAAAAAAACTAACATAGAATACTAAGCATACCAACCATCTAGCTGCTACTGAAATGCAGGCAATCAAACACCTTATCAGCAGCTACTGTGTGATAAGATAACAGCAACACTACAGCTGTCCAGCATTGAAAACAAGTCTCAATACCCGGGCTTATATGTATGCTATGGACAGTATAAATACAGCCTCAATAAAAAAAAATTAAAATACATATATATAAATATATACATAGCAGAGCCCCCGACAGGTTCCACCGGTGTGGCCAAATCTGGAACTACATAGGTTAGCCACTGGCATACAGTGTAGCAGAGGTTCACGATATACTAATAATAGAGATAACTGAAGAGTGATACAGTCCGTGTTTATATTCCCATAACATATTATGTGTATTATAATGGATTATAATAATATAAAGAACGAAGCAGAGTCCAAGGTTAATTATTATTATTATTATTGTATTATTCATTGCTTTCATTGCTTTCATATGATTCGAAGTCGCGCGCCCACCCTGTTTCGGCGCGCGTGTATGGGGCGCTACCTGTGTCGCGCGGAATAATATCTAAGAAACGGGATCACTCCGACGAAATTTTCGTTCCGCCAGAGCTAATAAATAGAACTCAGCCCAACTCTGTGTTTGTCCATCCTTATACAGCCGTAGTGGCTTATACAGCACATATATTACATTTTACATTTATGGATAGTATATGGATTTATATATAAATCCGACTGTCTGAGCGGGTCTGGCAGCAGTAGTGACCAGACGCAGCTGGTATCAGGGCTGTCAGGAGCCACACACAGGTGGCAGACTAGTGGAGGATGAAGGAACTAGACTAGGCAGCAGCAGTGGTAGTACTAACTCAATGACACTAGTACAGTAAGAGTAACTAATCACATGACAGTACAGGAAGTAGGAACTAATATAGAGAACCGCTAGGTGGTCATGTCCTTGTTTATACTCCCATAATAGATTATAGAGCACATATATATATCCACATAATATCCATATAGGATTATGCATCTTTCATCAGCAGTCGAATGAATTCCGATTGGATTTCCATAAATTACATGCAGTTAATGGGGCAAGTAGAGACGCCTCCCCCCCCCCACAGACAGTTATGCCACACACACACACACACGCACACACACACACACAGTCCAACTGTAGGCAGGCAGTTATGCATAGTTTAACAGGTCCACGCGCATAAAGTGTAGCATTGGCCGCGAGCGTGTTATTGGGTCGTGGGAAGGACGGGTCAATCACTGCACTGCCCCCCCCCCCCCGTCTCCCCCCCCCCCACCCCCACCCCCGGCCTCTCCCTTCTTCGACGCCGCCTTGCTCGGCGTGTGCTACGACGCTTCATTACGCCAACGTTGGATTGGTTGGTTGGTTGTTGGAGTTTTATGTCCTGGCAACATCTAAGGTCATACCAGGAGTGGTACCGACTTGTGACAGTGTGCACTCATGGCGAGTTAATAGTCCTGCCCCACTGGGAAACCAGGCCACCAGCGCCATGACCCGATATCCCACTCAAGTCACAGTATCCTGACACTGAGCCAACCAGTCCTTGCCCTTACATCAGCAATGGTCAGGGCAGTGGCCGCACCAGGCCCAACTGACTCCAACCATTTTTTTTTTTCTTTTTTGGGTAATCATCTGAATATTACATTTGTCAGCGCCAGAGCACTGGTCTTCGGGCCATCTTACTATTGGAATTGACAGTCTAAATAATCTAAGTTTGGTCAGTGCTGTATTAGTCACAGCACCGATCCTGTAGAATTAAGGGAGTGGCTCCTGCTGTATAATGTACAGCAACAGTCACTGTAGTTCATGCAAAAATGGGGAGCAGCACCGAGTAGAAAGTGTATACTCGGGGCAAGTCAAACAATCGTTGTGGGTTATATTTTTTATCTTATAAAACAAGCTAAGTTTATAGTTGACAACACATTTTGTTTGTCTTATATAATGTGCAATGTGTTTAAACAGATTGATAGTTGTGTAGGATGTTCAGTGTGTTGATGGTTTGTTCATGATGGTTAAGGGTGGTGGCAGGGGAGGGGGGCCCATTGGGGTGGGTGGGGGGGGGGGGAGGGAAACCATCGTGCCCAGAGCCTGGGAAATGAATGGCCTGGCATTCAAATGCACAGTACTGCTGTAGTTATTGTTGAGGTTGTTGCTGGTGCTGCTGATGTTGCTGCAACTGGAGCATAACAACGTGTTCAGCTTCCTCTGGCGCGTGAGATGAAGGATTGGAGCAGAAATTTAAGTAAACAGATCAAAGTGCGAGGGACAAGAATGTTCCACGGATAAAATGTTGGGTGTTGTTATTTTGTTGTTATTTGTAAATTATTGGTGTTCTTGTGGTGCTTATTGTTGTCCTTATTGTTGTTCTTGTTGTCCTTATTGGTCTTACAGCTGCCCATATTTGTGTTCTCCTTGTCGTTATTGGTGTTATTGTTGTCGTTATTGGTGTTATTGTTGTCGTAATTGGTGTTATTGTTGTTGTTATTGGTGTTATTGTTGTCGTTATTGGTGTTATTGTTCTCCTTATTGGTGTTATTGTCATCATTATTGTTGTCGTTATTGGTGTTATTGTTGTCGTTATTGGTGTTATTGTTGTCGTTATTGGTGTTATTGTTGTCGTTATTGGTCTTATTGTTGTAATGCTGTTTTTACTAGTGTTTTGTTGTCCTTATTAGTGTTATTGCTGTCATTATTGGTGTTATTGCTGTCATTATTGGTGTCATTATTGGTGCTATTGGTAATGTTATTGGTGTTATTTTTGTCGTTATTGGTGTTATTGGTGCTATTGTTGTTGTTATTGGTAGTGTTGGTGTCATTATTGATATTATTGTTGGTTTTGGTGTCATTATTGATATTATTGTCGTTATTGGTGTTATTGCTGGTAGTGCTGTTTTCACTAGTGTTTTGTTGTCCTTATTAGTGTCATTGCTGTCGTTATTGGTGTAATTGCTGTCATTATTGGTGTCATTATTGGTGCTATTGGTGTCGTTATTGGTGTTATTGTTGTCGTTATTGGTGTTATTGGTGCTATTGTCGTTATTGGTGGTTTTGGTGTCGTTATTGATTTTATTGTTGTCATTATTGGTGTTATTGCTGGTAGTGCTGTTTTTACTAGTGTTTTGTTGTGTCTTATTAGTGTTACTGCTGTCATTATTGGTATTATTGCTGTCGTTATCAGTGTTATTGCTATCATTATTGGTGTCATTATTGTCGTTACTGGTGTTATTGTTGTCGTTATTGGTGTTATTGTCATCGTTATTGGTGTTGTTATTGGTGTTATTTTTGTCATTATTGGTGTTATTGTTGTCATTATTGGTTTCATTGTTTTCGTTATTGGTGTTCTTGATTGTCGTTATTGGTTTTATTGCTGGTACTGCTGTTCTTACTAGTGTTTTGGTGTCCTTATTAGTCCTTATTATTGCTGATGTTATTGGTGTTATTGTTGTCATTATTGTTGTCGTTATTGGTGTCATTATTGGCATTATTGGTGTCGTTATTGGTGTTATTGTTGTCGTTACTGGTTTTATTGTTTTTGTTATTGGTGTTATTGGTGTCATGATTGGTGGTATTGGTGTCGTTATTGGTGTTATTGTTGTCGTTATTGGTTTTATTGTTTTCGGTGTTGGTGTTATTGATTGTCGTTATTGGTGGTATTGCTGGTAGCGCTCTTCTTACTAGTTTTTTGTTTTCCTTATTATTGTTATTGCTGTCATTATTTCTGGCACTGTTAGTATTGTTAATATATTGTTATTAATAATATTATTGTCATTATCACTATTATTAACCATATTATTACCTTTTAAAAGTTACAGTAATTAAATTATCTATTATGATTGGCACCAAAATATTATTACTATGGCCACTAGGGGCCACTATGGGCCACTAACTATTGTTGATTGTACCATTGCTTGCTATGACCTTGCATCATCAGCAATCACATCAGAACCGTCATCATTATGCATTCGCCAATCAGCATATTCAGTTGGCTACAATTTCAGGGTTCTGTTGGTGATTTGTCGACATAATCAGTATATAATTCCTTGTGAGTATATTACTGATATCTCTGACAAGGCTAAAGAAAACACTAAAAAAAAAACGCAGGATAGATTTAATACATTTTATATAGAAAAACACTTTTAAAAACCACCTACAAGATAGTTTCGAGGCGCTAAATCATGCCGACGGTCTCGGCAGCAAGTTGTTAGTTTGTTTGTTGTTTTTTCGTCCCAGCAACATCTAAGGGGTCAGCGAGTTGAGTCGGTCAGAGGATTGTGATTAACTGCCTTGTTTGATCTCCTGAGCGATTGACATTGCATTTATTACCATAGAAAACATCTAGGCCACAGCGGCCAATAAGGATATTATTGTGGTGTTCTCTGTGGCGGAGTGGTTAGAGTGTCTGACTTTTTTTCTACGTCGGACTCCTAATCTGAAGGTCAGTGTTTCAATTCCCTGTGCCCCCCCCCCCCCCCACCTCTACCAATTTGGATTTCCACCGCTGTGTATAACTTACAGCATCATCAAAGGCCAGTTGCTCTCATACCATGTCTATGTGGTGTGGAAGGTTAAAAATCCCTTGGGTCGGTAAAAGTGTAGGCTCAGGCTTTCTATCAACAAACTGTCTAATGGTGAAAACAAGTCTATTCAGGCTTATCCATGATAGGCAGTATAATACTTCAAGAAAAAAAGAAAAATCACTTCCACCACTGGGCGTGGTGGCCGAATCGAAGTGCGGGCCTCGCAGGCGAGAGATCGGGAGTTCGGTTTCCGGGCGAGTCAAACCAATGACTTATAAAATCGATATTTGTCACTTCCTAGCCTGGTGCCCAGCATTAATAGGATAGGGCAAGGACTGGTTAGCTCAGTATCAGGATAATGTGACTGTGTGGGATATCGGATCATGGTGCCAGTGACCTGATTTCCCAGTGGGGCAGCACTATAATGTTGCCATGACTTTATAGTGTTTCCCCACTGGGAGACCCGGGCATCAGCATGATGATCTGATATCCCACTCAGTCACATTATCCTGACACTGAGCCAACCAGTCTTTGCCCTATCCTACTAATGCCGAGTGCCTAGCTAGGAAGCAACAAGCACACATGTTTAACTCATTGTTTAACTCGAGTAGTATTCAATTTTCAAATCGCACGATCTACCAAAATAGGAGACGGATGCTCAACTCATTCGGCCATCCCGTCGGGTGGTCGCCGGTGAAGTCTGGATGTCGGCAGTTGTGAGGCGGTCTTGGATGAGGCGGTGTGCTTGTCTGCTAATGTGGCTGTCACACTACGACGACAAGGGAGGGACGACAGCCCGGCGGCTGGGATTTTGTGAAATCCCGACGACCTATGCAAATTCGGGCTAAGTTGGACGACAATCGGACGACATCCGGACGACATCGGGACAACAGACGGGACGACAGCGGGACGACAGTGTCTGTGTGTCTGTGTCTGTGTGTGTGTGACTCTGTGTCTGTCTCTATGTGTGTGTCTGTGTCTCTGTGTGTCTGTGTCTATGTGTGTGTCTGTGTCTATGTGTGTCTATGTGTGTGTCTGTGTGTGTGTGTCTGTGTCTCTGTGTGTGTCTGTGTGTGTCTGTGTCTGTGTGTGTGTATGTGTCTGTGTGTGTGTGTCTGCGCGACACCGGAAGTCGCTGTCGCAGAGCTGTCGTCGCCGCTTGTCGTCGTAGTGTGACTGCTACATAAGCGGCCCCACAGTGACTTAATAACCTCTGACCCACAGCAACACTACAGTACCATTAGGTCAAGTTGAGCTGCTCATCAGGCCAGGACGTCGCCACCCCTGCAACTCACCCCCCCCCTCCCCCTCACACACTCATCCCACTTCCACCCGCACCTCCACCCCCACATCAACCGCCACCACCACATCCACCTACACCCCCCTCCCACACACACACCAACACACCCAGGGCATTGCCCAATGGCGGCCGCCCTCGGTCCAGTTTACCCACCGATCATTATTTAGCTTCTTCCGCAGTATATAGTTTCTAAAATATTCCGATAAAACGCATTGGTGGGGATTGTGAAATGGTATATAAAGGAGTAAAAATGGTCTATTAATGTGAATGAATTTCTGGAGTTGCTGGTGATTCTTTACTTGTAGTCAATAGTCATTGTGTATTAAATAGATAGTGTGAGAGGGGCACTACTGTTAGTGTGGAAGGAGCTCAAAAGCTATACTTACTACCCCCTCCCCCCCAACTGTTAGTCACGGATCACCACACACACACACACACAACAGGGCAGGTCCAGGCCAAGCAGCCACAAGGTATGGTAGTGATGGGTAGATCACAGTAGCCATGGTGACACAAGAATGCTTACTGTTCATTGGTGGACCTAGAAATGCATGTTGTTGATTGGAGCTATTGGTCAGGTGGTAAGCCATATCAGATCCATGTACCACTATATAATAATAAACCTGAAGGTGCAAGCTCTCACTCTACTTTCCACTCTTTATACACTTCCTTTCTCTCCTTCCCTGTATTGATTTCCTATTAGCCTATGTCAGAGTTGGAAAAAAAAAGGTATTATATTATACCTTTTGATTTTGATGTTATACAAATTGAGCAACATGTTGATGTCACTTGTGTAACATGGAAATCCAAGACACATCCAGAACATCATCTTAACATGCACAGTAAAGCCAGACAAGATTCTATTGGTGACTTTTAAGCAAACAAGGTTATGTCTTACAAGGAAACAATAACAAATAATTTACAAAACGCTTAGGTAAATGCAGTGTCAATCTGTAAATTTTGACATTTTCATTTTAGGACAGAATCACGCGAATATAATTCTGATATATTTGGTGGGATATATTAAATATATGTAGCATTGCTAACATTCTCAATACATAGAGGTAGGATTAATTATTTGACTGGCTATAAATAAAAGAAATAATCAATTATTGGGTTACCAAGGTGAAAACGAAATATGTGGTGCCCAGTTTTAGAGAGTAACGACCCATATATTATTCAAATCACTTCTCCAGAAAAGGCTGCTTAGCGAGTCCTGTGCAGTGTGTTACATGACTGAGGTTAACGTGCAGTGACGCAGACTGTGCCATAGCCTGGCGAGCACCCGTTATCTGGGGCTATGTTTTATGTATGTGGCTTATCGCTTCTGTAATCTATCCACCCTAATCCCCTCATTAACATCCGCCCACCACCGCCACCACATCCGCTCTGCTTGCACCTGATAATAACATTCAGCATTCAGTTGTACTACTAGTACTAGACGGTATACATACCGTATTTCTACGATTAAGCCATCTTTGTCATGAATGGAAGAGGATTGGGGAAGGGGAGACGAGGGGGTGGGGTTGGAGGAGGGAGACTGGAGGAGGGGGGGAGGGTGATGGGAGGAGGAGGAGGATGAGGAGGGGAGGAGGGGAGGAGGAAGGTAGGAAGGGAGAAGGGAGGATGGGGAGGAGGGGGAGGGGGGGAGGGAGGGAAGGAGAGGGGATGGGGGGGAGGAGGGGGGGAGGAGGGAAAGGAGGCGGTGGAAGAGGCGGGAAGAGGCGGGAAGAGGAGGGAAAGAGAGGAAGAAGGAGGAGGGAGGAGGATAGAGGGGGAGAGATGGGGAGGGAGGAGGAGGGGAGGAGGGAAGGAGGAAGGGAGAAAGAAGGTTGGCGGGCGGAAAGAGTGGGGGAGGGGGGGAGGAGGGAAGAAGGAGGGGGGGGTCAGCTCCTGATTCTTAACTGTGTGCGAATAAGGGGCGAGGGGGAGGAAAGGAGGGAGGAGGGAGGAGGAGGGAAGGAGGAGGTGGGACGGAGACGGAGGCTGGTGTATGTGGGGGAAGTGGAGAGGTGGGGAATGAGAAGGTGGTGGTGGTTGAAGATGGGGAAGAGGAGAGTGAGAGGAAGGAAAAGGACGGAGCAGGGATTAGAAAGGAGAGGGAGGGAATTGGGATGGGCAGGAGGACGGGGATTGGGAGGAGGTGACGGGAAGAGGAGAGGTGGGGGAAGGAGGAGGAGGAGGAGGAGGAGGAGGGAAAGGGGTAGGGTAACAAGAATATAAATTTCAAGGACAAGATTTTGTTTCAATATTAAGAAATACAGTGTAGACAGCTCCTTTTAATGAAATAACTGAAATAAGTTAATTCCGCCGACTAACCATACACTTATTATGCAGTGAAACATGTGCATCGCCACCTATGAGAACACCCAAATTTTATTTCAGTCATTTAACTGATAATTATCAATTTAACAGTTAATTATCGAGGAGTCACTCTTTTCTTACTCAAAATAGAGACTACTGAGAAATAAAATACAGGAAAAATCCCTCCCTCCGCGAATTATCGTACCATCTACTAGTACTAGCTCGTTCTTGGGGGGAAAAAAAAAAAAAAATTTAAATGAATTAAAATTACTGGCGAGTTGGATGGCAAAAATACTATACACATCTTATAGTAGACGTCACGAAAGCATGCAATGAGCTGCTCAGTGTTGGGTGGTTGGTTGGTTGGTTGTTGGGGTTATACGTCCTAGCAACATCTAAGGTCATATCAGGACAGGCGCCGACTTGTGGCAGTACCCACTCATGGCGACTTTATAGTGCTGCCCCACTGGGAAATCAGGCTGCTGGCACCATGACCCAATATCCCACTCAGTCACAGTATCCTGACACTGAGCTAACCAGTCCTTGCCCTATCCTATTAATGCCGAGAGCCAGCCTAGGAAGCGACAAGTATCAATTTTTAAGTCATTTGTTTGAGTCGCCTAGGAACGGAACTGCCGACCTTCCGCACACGAGGCCAGCGATCTAGCGATTCGGCCAGCTCGCCCGGTGGGTGTGAGCTGTTCTGCGTTGGGTACTATCAGCCAGTGCATCAGTAACATTATTATATATGAAAACGCGATCAATAAACTAGGGTAAAACAGGGGCGACACATGTGTAATAACCAACACTGCCTCATAGTGGGACGAGACAACCTTGTTGTGTGAAGCAGAACAATTCTGATACAGCAAAGCATTTCCGGCTTCGTAAAGCAGGTCATGCTCACTTGTAATGAAGAAAAAAATGGCAATGAGACGTACACAATTTAGAATTCATTGAATCGTGCAGGAATTGTTTTCTTAACATTTCAGTGGGTAATATTTGGTATGTCTTTTTTTTTTTTTTAGACATTCGAATTTGATGAATCTCATTGAATTAACTGCCTGTAGGTGGCAAAACAGCATATGAATATCATCCGCACACACCTGCGACACTTGGGTTATGAATGTCACCCACATACGCCTGTGCCATTTAGGTCAGGAATGTCACCCATGCATGCCTGCACCATTTAGGTAATGAATGTCACCCATGCATGTCTGCATCATCTGGGTCATGAATGTCACACATGCATGCCTGCACCATTTAGGTGATGAACAACATACATGCATACCTGCATCATGTGGTTCATCGATGTCACCGACACATGCCTGCACCATTTAGGTGATGAATGTCACCCATGCATGCCGGCATCATGTGGTTCATCGATGTCACCCACACACGCCTGCACCATTTAGGTGATGAATGTCACCCACACAAGCCTGCATCATGTGGGTCATGGATGTCACAAACGCATGCATTTACCATTTAGGTGATGAATGTCACCCACACACCCCTACATCATGTGGGTCATGAATGTCACCCATGTATGCCAGCACCATTTAGGTGATGAATGTCACCCACACACACCTGCATCATGTGGGTCATGAATGTCACCCATGCATGTATGCACCATTTAGGTGATGAATGTCACCCACACACACTTGCATCATGTGGGTCATGAATGTCACCCATGCATGCCTGCACCATTTAGGTGTGAATGTCACACACACACACCTGCTCCACTGAGGGGATCAATATCACACATACCCGTGCAAGGTGTTATATGAAAACGGCCTTATAGAAGTGTGTTCTTTTTTCAAAGAGTGGGACGTAGCTCATGCGGTAGAGTGTCCAGCTGTGTAAGTGTGGGTTATCTTGTCGATCCTGTTCATTGGACACATTTGCAGTTTGGGCTTTTTTTCTGTTCCAACCATTGGTCCACAACTGGTTCATCAAAGGCTGTGGTATGTGCTGTCCAGTCTGTGGGAAAGTGCAGTTCAAAGCGGATGCCCTATGGGGAAAAGGCCCACACTGTAAATGTGATTGTTAAACAATATCAGATACTGTCTCAACACCCGGAAATGCATATTCATGGTTATGGATCGGAATCGATTGATTGGTTGCTTGTTGGAGTTATACGTCCTGGCAGCATCTAAGGCCATATCAGGATGGATACCAACGTGTGGCAGTGCGCACTCATGGCAACTTTATAGTGCTGTCCCGCTGGGAGACCCGGCCACCAGCAGCATGACCTGGTACCCCACCAAGCCACATTATCCTGATAAGGAGCCAACCAGTCCTTGCCCTATCCAAATAATACCGAGTGCCTGGCTAGGAAGCAACAAGTATCAATTTTGTAAGTCATTGGTTTGACGCGTCTGGGAATTCAACTTGCGACCTTCCGCACTGGAGGCCTGCACTCTACCAATTCGGCCACCGCGTCCGGTCTATCACAGTATCATATTCAGAACCCTACATGATACTCCCCACTGTATTTTCTATCATCATCATCATCATGCTGTCGGTCGCGATGCGACAAAGACTGCTTTCATTACTTGACTGCCACTCTCCATTTAGCTCTCTGCTGTGAGAGTTGCGTCCATGAGTCGGTCTTAATGTCTCTCAGCTTCAGGTTTAAAATTGTCAGTAGTTCTGTTGTGTTGCGTTGTGTTCCTCCTAGCTGATTTTCCGCTGTCGACGGAAGATGAGCTCGAGCAGCACGGTCCTTGGTAACCCGGGCGACGACCGAGCCGGTATGGTGTTTTGTGCGGTTGTACATTTCATGAAAGCTGCCTGCAAAAGTTTTGAAGTGCTGATGGCTTTTGCAAGTTACCAGTGGCACTCTCTCGGGAAGCAAATAGAGGTTTCACACCAGCAAAACATGTCAAGACAGGCGCAAAACTATTTGTCCCTGCAGTGGCTGGTCGGGAGATGTTGGATGTTCCATACATCAACCGGTCTTAATGCTGCCACAGTGACATGGTTTTTTGTTTAGGGTTTACTCCCTTAGCCTTCGGTTCTGTCAAGGACATGTACCACAAGGCAGTGGTTTATAACTCTGCAGGGCAGGGGAGTCAAACTCCCTGAGGTATAGCTATACCTGCAATACCATATTTTCTATATAGGTCTTTAAGAAGCATTGAGAGACGGAATGGGTTTGAAGGAATAGGATGAGATTGAGATGGGAGAACAAAAACACACACACATGCCAAGCCTATTAGTATTAGACATAGTGATTATACTTCCTGAGCAGATTGCCTCCGGAGAAAGACTCGAGTAGGTATGCCAGCCTAATCCAGGGGGGGCTCAGAGCTTACATACGAGGATTAGTCTTATTGCAAGGGGCTATGTCAACGACTAGCATGCCTTTGTCATCACAGTATGTGTGCATATTGGTTTTAAGCCGATAAATTAAAGAACAAGGAAAGAGAAAGAGAATAAATTGCACTTTGACTACTGAAGACGAAAATGTACTGTTCAATTCATGCGTCCGCATTGCAAGACTTTAGTTTTATTCTGCAAATACAGCAGTGAATTTTACTGAAATTAATCATCATTTTAATTAAAGAAATTGCAACAATAATAATTTAATTAATCCCTCGCATATTCATAGAACTGGTATTTAAAAAAAAAATAAATAAGGAAAAGAGGACTGTAGCTAGTACCTTCCGATATTATTGTCCCCCCCCCCCCCCCAAAAAAAATTCCCCAAAAAATGCTACCGGCTTTGTGTCCTCCAAACAAGGAGAGGTCATTAAAGGGACTCTCACATCCACCCTGGGTACTGACCGCAACCAACAGACGCGCACACTACCACACACTCACGCACACACACTCACGCGCACACATTCACACACATACTCACACACTCACACTTACTACCACACTCACACACTCATACATTCACTCACATTCACGCACACATTCACGCACACAATTCACGCACACTCACATACTCAAACATTCACGCGCACACTCACACACACATACTCACTCTCATTCAAATACTCACACATACTCACCCACACCCACGTAGGCCCTACTCACACACACACAAACATACCACCACACACTCACGCACACATACGACCACACACACATGCACACATACTGAAAACCTCACACCCACACCCACACACATACTCAAACACTGACATACACCCACGCACACACTACTACACACATACTCACACGCATCCACACACACTACCACGCTCACTCACACATACACACACTACCAGACACATACTCACACACTGACGCACACTAGAGACTAACATTGTTAGCAACAGGATATAATATATATAATTTAGCATATATACATATATCTTTACATGGAATATGGCTTCTTGCTCTGGAGTAGTTGGGTAAAATATGGCTACTATATCAATTACAGATTACATAGACAGGCTGTCGGGATGAGGCTAACTTCTTTCCCACTCCCGGAGCACTGTCTATGAAGGACGACGGCAGATAATACCGGCGCACGCACGTACGCACGCACACGCACACGCACACGCACACGCACACGCGCGCACGCAGGCTTGCGACCCAGGGCCACCCGCCGACTTGTGAGTGAGGGCGAGACTCGTGTATTTAGCAAGAAAGAATGCCAAACCAACCCTTGGGGCAACGGAACAAGGTTTGCCGTTCAAACAGGCAGCACCTTTGTGAAAACAATGCTTCTGACGGAAGGTGTGTGTATGTGAGTGTGTGTGGGAGTGTGAGCGTGAGAGTGTGAGTGTGTGTGAGTGAGTGTGTGTGTATGTGTGTGAGAGCGTGAATATGAGAATGTGTGTGAGTGTGATTGATTGATTGATTGGTGGTTGCTTTACGCCGTGTCGGCAGCATAGGCCATATTCACGGCGAGAAATGTTTGTTTTTTGTTCAAAACATCGTTTTGTTCAAACCATCGCATGATTGTGTATGCGTGTGAGAGTGTGAGTGTGAATATGAGAGTGTCTGTGTATGTGTGTGAGAGTGTGAGTGTGCGCGTGTGTGAGAGTGTGAGTGTGAATGTGTGTGTATGTGTGTGAGAGTGTGAATGTGAGAGTGTGTGTGTGTGCATGTGCTGGCATCTGTGCGCGTGGACGGGGGTGGTTAGAACTGAATAGCAGGCTGACAAAAAAAAGCGTGGCCTCAATTGGTGGTGGTGGTGGTGGTGGTGGTGGTTGTGTTGGTGGTGGTGGTGGTGGAGGTAGAGGTGGGTGGTGGTGATGGATGGGTGGAGGTGGTGGAGTGTGGGTGGTGGAGGTGGTGGTGGTGGTGGTGGTGGTGGTGGTGGTGGTGGAGGGGGAAGTGGTGATAGCGGTGGTGGTGGAGGTGAAGGTGGTGGTGGTAGTGGTGATGGTGGTGGTGTTGGTGGTGGTGATAGTGGTGGTGTTGGTGGTTGTGATGGTGACGGTGGAGGTTGTGGTGGTGGTGGTGGTGGTGAAGGTGGTGGTGGTGGAGGTGGAAGTGGTGATAGCGGTGGTGGTGGAGGTGGAGGTGGAAGTGGTGGAGGTGGAGGTGGTGGTGGTGGTGGTGATGGAAGGCTAAAGGGGGTGGAGGTATTGGCTCCAGTTCATCCCGCGAACCACTAGAGACACATACACGCCCAATGTCTCTTCTTTATATATATATATTCATTTAATTTTACACATTAAACATTCTTCATGCACAGAAATATACCAATTTGCCAACACTAAATTGCAACATGTCGCATGTAGATGCTATCCTTTCGAAGGAAGCACTGAGCAATTCGGCTTGAATCTCAGAGAGCGAAAGGGGGATGGGCAATTCCCTTTTAATTGCTTTGTTGCACGCGCGAAGAAATGCCGCTAACACCAATATTAGGGTTTTTTTAAAGGAGGCGAGATGTGCGTTATTGAAGCGGCGCTGGGTGGGGCTGTGAGCGGGTTTCCTTACAGTGAGCCGCTCTCGTTACATGCCGGGAAACCCACCCTGAGCTACCCTCAAAGTAAGCCCATGTCGAGCAGCTCACACTGAGCAGCGATGTCACCTCACACGAAGATGTCACCTCACATGAAAATGTCACCTCACATGAAGATGTCACCTCACATGAAGATGTCACCTCACACGAAGATGTCACCACACATGAAGATATCACCACACATGAAGATGTCACCACATATGAAGATGTCACCACATATGAAGATATCACCACATTTAAAGATATCACCACATACAAAGATGTCACCACACATTAAGATGTCACCACACATGACAATGTCACTGCATACGAAGATAGCATCACACTTGAAGATGTCACGACACACGAAGATGTCACCACGTGAACATTTCACCACACAAGAAGATGCTACCACACATGAACATGACACCACACACAAACATGTCACCACACCTGAAGATGCCACCACATATGAAGATATCACATGACACACGAAGATGCCATTACATATGAAGATGTCACCACACATGAAGATGTCACCACATATGAATATGTCACCACAAATGAACATGTCAGCACACAAGAAGATGTCACCACACATGAACATGATGCCACCACATATGAAGATGTCACCACACATGAAGTTGTCACCACACAATGTTCTCTCCAGGTATGGTACTGCACACTGACATGTCACCCATCATTTGTGTTTTGTTGTTTTATGTCCTAGCACCCATCAATTAAATGCCACCACCCCCATCATTGAGATGTCACCCTGCAGAGGGATGTCACCCCGGATAGAGATGCCATCCCACATAGATGCCATCCCACATACAGATGTCATCCCACATACAGATCACACATACAGATGCCATCCCACATACAGATGTCACCCCACATACAGATGTCACTCCATACTGAGTTGTCACCCCACACTGAGATGTCACCCCACACTGAGATATCACCCCACACTGAGATGTCACCCCACACTGAGATATCACCCCCAGACTGAAATATCACCCCACATAAAGATGTCACCCTACATAGAGATGGCACCACACATAGAGATGTCACACCAGAATGAGATCGTATGTCACCCCACAATCAGATGTCACTCCCACATGGAGATGTCATCACACATTAAATGTCCCCACACACCAAAATGTCCCCACACATTAAATGTCGCTAAACATCAAATATCACCATTAACCAAAATGTCACCATACACCAAAATCTCATCTCGCAGGACTGACAAACCTACGAGCACGTCGAACTGGTCAGAGTTACTGGCATCGAAACGGGGTGGCCGAATGAGTTAAGCATCCACCTCGGACATTGGTAGGTTGTGAGATTCGAACCCCCGGTCTCAAACTCTGATCAAAATAATGAATCAAAAATGCCTACTTGCCAGTACCAAGCCTGATGCTCCGCATTACTAGGATAGGGGAAGGAGCAATGGAATGAGGAAGACCAATTGTGCGCGACTGAAATTTACCCTGCTTAATCAACTAAAGAACAAACAAAAAATACAAAATGAAATATATTCTCATATATACATGGATGAAAGTGGTCTCCGACAAAAAAAAACGGATATGAACCCGAGATTATTACACCGACAGCGAAATTCCGTGAAAACGCGGATTCCTCCCACCCCCCACCCCCCATAGGATTAGCACTGTCATGAAATCGCAGAATAATACCAGAAGTCACGTTTCAACTATCCTTGTTGTGGCTATATTATCGCCCATACCAAACACTTTCTTGTTTGGGTTTTATGTTCTCGCAATATATAAGGAGATTCAAACCAACCAATTGTTGTCATATACATGCTGATCCCATGACATTTTGCTTATGATTAATCAGTAAATATTTAAAAAATCGCGGAAATCCGCGAAATCGTGGAGATCTTTCATGACTGTTGTATAACTGCTAACACTGCACTGCTCTCTATTCTGCTCAGTACATTGAGCTGCTCATATCAGAGCGGCTTTCATCGTGCTGCCACCTACTGTGTTGTACAAACTGCAATGTGGCCCACTCACGTAATGCTTGCGCCTATCTCAGCTACTAATGAAGACACTTTTTATTACCTCTCTGAAATAGGATTAGTTAGTGCTTTTTAGTCTGCTTTTTTAGGCTACTTTTTTTGGTCATAATGTGAGTAAAGTGGAGACGAAGTTAACAACCTCAACCTTGTTATTCCCGATATCCCAGACGTGCGTGTATGTGTTTGTCTGTATGTATCTGCCTGTGTAGGTGTGTCTGTCTGTGTCTGTGTGTGTCTAATTTTAGATCCCCCACCCTTCCTATCTCTTGAAGTCTTTACTTATAATCGCACCACCCACTTTTTAAATACCAGTTATTAATTACCCTCATGCTATTTACTGAACAATCTCTCTACAAACAAGAATGTGCAACTGTGGCAGCCGGAAGTTGCATTGTGTGTAGACCGGAAGTTGGTTTAAGGACGGTCAGAAGATGGCAATGGGGAGGCCGGAAGCTGGCTTTTTTTTAGACCGGAAGCTGGCTTTTGGGAGACCGGAAGCAGGATTTTGGGAGACCGGAAGCACGATTTTTGGAGACTGGAGGCAGGATGTTTGGAGACCGGAAGCTATCTTTTTTTAGACCGGAAGCATTATCCTCAAAATAAAGACAAATTCAATGACAAAATAATGACAAATTCTAAATGGTCTGGCTTGTTTGTTTGTTGTTGTTTTACGTCCTAGCAACATCAAAATAGTTTGCCTACGCATGAGACGCCACAGCCAGGATTTTGAACAATCAAATAAATGTCAATGTTGGGCTTGGCGTTAGAAGGAAGTGAGAGACGGCCGTGTGGGTTGGAAGGAGCTTCTAGGATGTGGATAGACAGGGCTAAGGAGTGTGTGTGTGGGCGGGTAGGGGGCTGTATGATTATGTGCACGTGAGTGCAGTGTAGACGGTGGTACTGGTAGGTGGCGCTGCGTGCCGGTGTGCAGGGGGTGTGAAAGACCTGGTATTAGGGACGCCAACGTGGGGATGCTTATTTTGGCGCGGGCTCTATGCTACACGGCTATAATCCCCGACTTAGCCCGAGGCGACACCCCCCCCCCCTTTCCTCGACTCCCCCACCCCACACACGGCTACCGCCCCACCCCACACACGGTTACCGCCCCACCGGGTTTACCATTGGCGGCGGGCGGGGAGGTGGGGAGGTGGGGGCTGGGTGGATCTAGATCAGCCAAAGTCTGTCAAGCTGATGGTGAAAATCCAAATGTCCCTAATCTGCGCACCATTCTATAACCCCCCCCCCCCACTGGCGGTTCATATTCCCACCTTTTGGTGTTAGCCCCCCCCCCCACCACCACCACCACCACCACTTACCCCCCTCCCTCACTCAGCCACCCCCACCTTCCAGACCTCCACTCATCACTCCCCCCCCCCGTATTGCCACGAGAATACCACGATGTTATGGCAGAACCAAACATTACTGCTACTAAAGCGTATTCTACCAATCACATGAATAAACACTATCAATGTGATAGCCGATGATGAGAATAGCAAGAGTAGTAATAGTATAGTAAGGTATAGTATAGTAATAGTATAGTAATAGTAAAGTAATAGTATAGAGTAGCACAGTATAGTAATAATAACATTGATAATAATAACACAATAATGGCAATGATGACAATAATGACAATAATGACAATAATGACATTAATGACAATAATGACAATAATGGCAATAGTGGCAATAATGACAATAATAGCAATAATGGCAATAATAGCAATAATGGTAATAATGGCAATAATTACAATAATTACAATAATTACAATAATAAGAGGAAGAACAAGAACAAGAACAAGAAGAAAAAGAAGAAAAAGAAGAAAAGAAGAATCGATTAAATAGAATGCTATTACAGTATTAATATTTCGAAGTTTATTACCAAACCACATTACAACACAAAACAAACCTAATCTACTGCCAACACACACACACACACACACACCAACACACACACACACACACACACACACACACACACACACAAGCTTTTCCCACATAAGAGAGCTAACAAATATCACCGAATGCGAGCTCTTTAATAGGGCAATGGTAAAATATTGCCCCTCGTTTTCACCAACCTGATGTTAAACGCAGGAAACCTCATGACGTCACCAACGGATATGTTGTTGATGAGGATGCTCTAAGATGTCTGAAGGATCTTAGTCCTTCGAACGCTTGAGAGGTGCAGACACCCCAGTTGATATTTTGTACAGGAGTGCAGAGAGAGAGAGAGAGAGAGGGGGGAGAGGAGAGGAGAGAGTATGTGTGTGAGTGGGGGGAGGGGGGGGGGGGTAGCAGACTCGTGTATTTATGTAAGTGATGCCCAGAGCTGGAGGCAATGAGCTGGAAAGTAGTGGACACGTGACTACACATGGATGGACCTCAGCGGTCTCCCATCCATGCCTCCCCCCCCCCCTACCCCCCCCCCGAACTCCCCCCCCCCCCGAACTCCTCCACACATAGATTCCTATCCTCCATACGGCGGTCAGCTATACAGATGAATCTATCTGATAAAAGATTGGATAGCTTTTAAAATAAATATATATAATATATATGTGTTTGGTTGGTTTGTTTGTTGTTTTTACGTCCTAGTAACATCTAAGGTCATATCAGGACGGGTACCGACTTGTGACAGTGCGCAATCATGGCGACGTTTTAGTGCTGCCTCACTTGAATACCAGGCCATCAGCACCATGACCTGATATCCCACTCAGTCACATTATCGTTACACTGAGCCAACTAGTCCTTGCCCAACCCTAATAATGCCGAGTGCCTGGCTACGAAGCGACATGTATCAATTGTTAAGTCATCGGTTTGACTCGACCAGGGTTCGAACCCACAAACCTATGGTTTCGGATACCCCGATCTCCCAAAAAGCAGGAGACGGACGCAACTCATTTGGCCATTATATATATATATAAATATATATAAAATATAAATATATATATATATATAGTATAGTTATACGAGTCTTACCTTGGTACAGATGATGGATAACTGTTGTTTTACCGAGGTATAAGCCTCGGATAGATGTGGGCTAGGGAGAGGTAAGCACGTCCGGTACCAGCAATCTTAACCTACTTATTGAGGATAAAAATGACTTTCAAACAATGGATACTATTACTTTACCGAAAAGGTACACCAACGGAATAGATGTGGCAGGGTGTGGCGGGAGGGCCCTAGCCCACATCTATCCGAGGCTTATACCTCGGTAAAACAACAGTTATCCATCATCTGTACCAAGGTAAGACTCGTATAACTATACTATTTTACCTCGGTAAACAGCCTCAGGCTAGCCTCAGGCTAGGGAGACCTTTACATAATTCATTTTTATCCTTAATATCATTCTTTCTTATTATTATAACATTCTAAATTTTTGTTCTCACCTATTCTTGTTAGTTGGCGAGAAGACGCTTTGCAACGCCGGTAGGCTTTTCTAGTCGTTTATTATAATGTTTTGCAAACGACTTAGCCGTCTTCCAGCCTGCATGCGCTAGTATTCTTTTCACAGAAATACCAAGCACCCGTGCCTTGGAGACCATGGCTCCTCTAGTTGAGTGGGAAGAGTATTTACTCGTATCCACTCCAGCCAATTTCAACACCGTAATTGTCCATCTGGCAAGTGTGTCTCGTGAAATCGCCTTATGTGGCTTTATAAAGCTCACTAATAGTTGTTGTGATGCACGTAAATCCTTTGTCTTGTATATATAAGCCCGTATGGCCGACACAACACATAATTTCCGATCATTCGGAAAACAGTCTAAGTGAACCGTTGATAAGGGGTCACCTAACGTGTTCGATTTGAGCAACTTTTCTAAATCAAACGTAGCTTGTTGCTTGTCTATTTCTAATCCATTTAAGGATAAAGCAACAATCGTCTGTCCTCTGTGTCCGGTTACTAACAATAACAGGACCGCGACCTTAAAACCTAACTGTTTTATATCTAACCACGAGTTGTGAGGCCAAGCCTGAAACAACTTAAATACTATAGAAACATCCCAAAACCGACTATACTTTGGTTTTGGAGGATTCCTTTGATAAATTGAACGAAGTAAATAACAAATAACATAATGTTTTCCAACTGTTTCGCCATCAATTCTAGGTAATATAATTGATAACGCACACCTCGCCGCATTAATCGATCCAAAGGAAAGTCCTTCATCCTCTAGAGAACGAAGAAACCGAGCTACTTGTGAAATCTTTGGATTTGTTGGCTTAACTTTCATTAACAAACAATGTACACCCCATTTCTTTAAATAGGTTGTATACATTTTGACAGTTCCTGGCCTCCAGGCATCCGATACTATCCTATCCTCAGTAATTCTGTCCAATCCAAATTGCTGTAGCTGCTTCCTTAGAAAAGGAATGCCAATAGGGGCGTCGTTGACACGTCGCCGTGAACCACTAGCGGTCCGTGGTGCGTCAGATTCCCGAGTTTTCTTGGGAATCGTATACGATCTTTTGCCAGTTGTGAAACTGCTGGCAGCCAAGGTTGCGTGTCCCAATCGGGCACCACCAGTATCGCATGTGTCCCTTCCAAGCCGATTTTTCTCACTACTCGGCTGATAATGCTAAATGGTGGGAAAATATAAAAATAATTATTTTCCCAGGTAATAGCAAACGCATCTACTTTCCAAGCATCCGGTTCAGGATGCCAAGAAACATAACAGGGTAACTTGTTATTATTTCGTGATGCAAATAAGTCAACTTCAGGTGTACCCCATTTTTCACAAACGAAGTTAAACAAATGTGTAGAGAGAGACCACTCTAAATGGTCATGGAAATTTCTACTTTTATAATCTGCAAGTGTATTTTGTGACCCTGGAATATGCGCTACAGTCAGCCAGACTTGTTGAGCCTGTGCCCAGTTCCAAATCAGTTTAGATAACTGATTGCAAGACTTTGATTTGGTTCCACCCATGTTACGAATATATGCCATGGCAGTAGTATTATCAGTTAGTATTCTAACCTGTGATTTATTTATCTTTACTAAACTACGTAAGCCCAGATAAATAGCACGCAATTCTAGTGCATTAATATAGTCTGATTTTTCATCATCAAGCCATCTACCTCCTGTTGTGACCCCATCTCGATGAGCTCCCCAACCTTCTAACGAAGCATCAGTAGTAATTACTGTATTAGGTTCCGCCATGCGGATTGGATTTGGTGAACTTGCTATATGTTGCATCCACCATCCAATATCCTGTAACCCTTCTTGCGAAATAAACATCTTTCGCTCAAAATTGCCTTTAGTTCGTGTTAACGCTAAATTTTTATCTATTTCTAGCGACTTAATATGGGCCTTCCCATATAACACAGCAGGTGCATATGAGGTCATTATGCCAATAAGAACAGCAACCTGTCTAATTTTTGGCTTTGATAACTTAATAAGCTGAGTCGCTGTAGTCATAAACTTAATTAGTTTTTGTTCTGTTATCGACACTGTAAGGGACTGTGTATCCAGAATAAACCCTAAACATTTGAGTTGTTTTGTTGGTTTAAACACTGACTTTTGTTGATGTACATAAAACCCCAATTTAGTGAGTAATGCACATAAATCCAAAACTGCATTCACACAACCAATTTGTGTTGATGCTATAATAAAAGAATCATCTATGTATGGAAACATTATGTGACCCTTCCTCGCCATTACCGAGAAAACAGGTTTAAGCAATTTAGTAAATAAACGTGGCGCACAAGCTAAGCCATTCGGCATGCAGGTAAACTCATAGAGTTGGTTATCCCAAATAAATCGAAGAAATTTTCGGTATTGTTCCATTATGGGAAGCGTATAATATGCATCCTGTAAATCAACACTAGCCATCCACGCATCTGGTGTAATCAGATCTCGTGCCGTATCTAGAGAGAACATTTTAAAATGTCGATATTCCACCCTTTTATTAAGGATTGTTAAATCCAGGATCATTCGAACATCACCATTAGGCTTCGGTCTCGAGAAAATGTTTGAAATAAACTGTCCTGAACAGTGTGTCACTTTTTGTATAATTCCTTTCTCAAAGAATTTATGTACCTGTTTAGTTAGTGCGTCTCGTTCAACTGGTTGAATGTTATATGGAAAAGGTATTATACTTTGTACAGGAATTTGTGTAAAGGGAATTTGAACACCCCTAACTATTTCTATAATTTCTTGGTCACTAGTAATTTTGTGCCACTCAGAAATATGATTACTAATATTACCAGCCACAAAGTTGCTTACAGTTTGTGTGTTTTTAGAGGCTGCAGGGATTGTAAAGTTTGTGTTTGGACCTCTACTTGGACCCGCCCCTGGGGAAAGGTCTCGACGAGTTGAACCCTCGACCTATTGGCCGTGCGGTGTTGTCGGTCCAGCCTGGGCGAGCGCCCCGGCCCCGAAACCCTTGACCGAAGTTTGAACTCGGTCTGGTTCCTCTGGTGAACCGTCGTGGACGAAAATCCCCTCGTGACTTTTTGAAACGAGGAGCTTCCTGTTTCTTCTTGCCATCCATGTTTTTGCCACTCTTGGCTGCAGTCTCTACCTCTTTATAGAGGTATTGTAGTTGACCGCCAAACATCTTGGTGTTATCTAAGGGTTTCCCTTTAATCGGCTCTGGAGCAAGATAAAGCGTAAACTCCTTCCCCTCATTATCGGTAACCTTCTTAGAGCGAGCCACTTCCTTGCCAGCATCTGTGCAAACTGACTTGAAGACATTTTCATATCTTCGATACGACAGGTAATTACCTGCCGCCGCTAACACTGCAATGCCTTTGTCCATTGTCTTAGCCAAAGACGAGAACTTATTTTCACTCTGCATCCTATTAGCCACAGGAACAATAGCTGTTAGGGTAGCCAACACTGCCTTATGCACTGTGTGCAACACATCCTCAAACTTCTTACGGTCATCCGTCATATTGACATCCCGATCCATTTCTTTAATGATGGAGTTGGGAACACCCTTTATGCCTGTTAACTCATCTCCTAACTTGGAGATAACCTCCGCCGGTTTGAACGTGCGAAAATGACCATTCACGGTCTCGCGCATAAGCGTAGTGGTTTTAACCCGCTTAGCCTTTGGCTTCTCCACCTTCTTAGCCACTTTAGTGCCAATGTCCGCATAGACCCCTTCATAAATGGTGTCTGAGTCTGATTCCGTAGAAGTAGACTCAGTGGACGAATCAGAAGAAGAATATTTCCTCTTCCTCTTCTTCTTTTTGGACTTAGTCTTCCGCTTTTTGCGAAAACCAGTCTCTGCCCGCTCCTTGGTGAATTCATCACCCGAAGAAATCACCTGTTTCTTCTTCTTCCTCCGTTTAGGAGAAGGAGGAGGAGGAGCCTTAAGCTCCACCGCCGAGTCTGTGTCCAAGAAATCCTCAAACGAATCCTCTTGGACACTCGGCCTACGCCGCTTCCGAGACACAGGCGATTTGGCAGTCAAGATGTGGCTTTCCAATCGTGCAAAGCGAGCCTCCCAATCTGGAGGCGCAGGCACATCAGGCACTGCGTCCTCGTCCGGGTCGGAGAGGATATGCGCCCGGGGCTGTGTCGACGGCCCTGCCGACAACACGGGTGAGGAGTCGTACTCCTCGTCCACTCCACTCGGAACACGCCCCTCGGCTGCTGCTGCACCGCGCTTACTCCGCTTCGTGGCCATCGGGAACTGAAACAAACATTTTTGATCAGTCCCGGTATATATATATGTCACAATATGGTTGTTTCAAACTCATTTGGACATCTATTGGTGTTAAAGAACGTGTTTATACCGTTATAACACAGGCGTAATAAGCTAAAC